>JAYMTA010002319.1:0-16840 GCA_036897625.1 Pelargonium cotyledonis | reverse complement strand
TTATAATTTCCTCATAATAACACTTACCGGATGGTAACGGCAGGACCCATTTAGGTAGCATTTATGTTAATTGAGGGACTTACTTATGAGTTTATGAAATTCGAATCCCAAACTGCTAGGTTTCTAATAATTCAGGCACTTACAAAGTAGTTAATCCTAAAAAAATATTACTGCTTTTCAGACTTGTACCATTTACCTTATTTTTCTAGTCACCAAATTAAAACTAAATTCCCCACAAACTTTAATTCATACCTATCTTTTCCGATCCAAACAATAAACAACACATTTCCACTCCCTCCTACCCATTTTATTGCATTTGATTGACTTAAAGACGATGACTTTTAAGTTTTATTTACACGTCCCCACTTGTCCGACTGTTGCTGAGCAGTTTTGGGATATCAAATGTAACATATTTTGAGAATATATAAATACACATTGGAGGTTATGATTTAGAATCTATAAATCAAAGTGTAGAATTTCAAATAGCTAGGTATATAGGTTTGTCATTGTTTTAGGTTGTAAACATGTCTAAAATCCTATTGAAATTTAATCAAATCCAAATGATATGTACGTAGACATTGAATTAAGCTAAAATATAAGATTTCACTTAGTTGAAACCACTTCAGCGTACATATACAATGTTAGGATAATATTTTTAAACAATTAGTTTTATGGATCTTAAAAATGAATATTTATCATAATTGCTTGGCTATAAAAATCACTTAGATTTTATTATAAAAAGTATGTAGATGAGGTACATTAGAGAAAGCCAAAATATTTCTTAAAATTATCATTATTTTTTTTATTATATATATAATAAAATTCGCTATGTGACACTTGGTTTAAGAAGTATTCTTTAGTAAAAAGAAGAACATAACCAAAAAAAAAAAAAAAAAAGTTGGTTATAAATCCAATTAACACACTTTTGTTTAAAGATTAGTTAGATCCTTAAATAAAAATTGGGGTGTTGGGCAGTGTTGGTCCACTCAGTGGCTAACCTAACTAACTACATTACAATTTTGATTTTAAGGAATTAGTTAGGATTCTTAAATAAAAGGCACCAATTATGGAATCCACAATCTTCATTTTAAAATCACAATATCCTAAATCCTAATCTATATTTAACTAAACATCCGATAAATCTTATACTCTAAACCATCAAATGCTTAATTTTCACTTTATTAGGTGAGCGGTTATGTCAATAGATTCCCCCAATCACTTTCTATCTCTACAACTATACCATTAAAAAAATATAACTACGTTTTTTATTTTGTATAAATTGAATACATTTGTCAATTTGAGTAAAAACAGTGGTTAATTTATTTTTTGAAAATGAAATAACAATATCATTGAACCATAATCATTGTGTAGGTTACAACCAGAAAGTCTAGAGATAGAAACTTGCAACAAACTACAAGCTGCTAACTTGCTAAAATTTTGAAGAATCATAAATTCTCAAAAATAGCTAAAACCGGCAACTAAAAACCAAATACCCATCAACCCACCCTGAAGTAGCAATTCATACCCTGGCAACTCTTAATCCTAACACGAGACCAGGAGCGGCTACAACAAAAAAATAGATTAGCCCATATGCTCCTCAAACCTGACATACGAGTTCGAAGATCTAGACACCCACTTTGGTTTTCGACCTGCCAAACTGCCAGTGGGTTGTCGCCCTCATTGCAGTGCCGCCACCTATCACTCATTCTGCTAAGTGAACACTCTCAGATTGTTCCTCTGTTTCATCTTCAGTGTCCAGCCTTCTAACCCGTCCCGCCACTCTCTTCTCTTGCCATCAGTGATTGTTGCTCCATCCTTCTCCTCTTCAGCACTAAGAGCCTCATTTGTAACAATTGGGCCAATATTCATCAGATTAGTCTTCCTCCCCAATCATCATCACCCTTCAACCATTTTGCCCCAGTATTACCTTCCGGCTTTCGGTCAACCCCCCATCCATAACTCATAAGCCCTTTCTTCTCCCACTTCCATATGCTTGATTAGCTCCTTACATTGTGGGTCACCATGACTTATGATGTCACAATAGAAATAGAAATGGGGCAACTTCTCATATTTAAACAAGACCCAAGACCACATAGCTCCCACCGGCTTGAGCCTCCAGCACCTCTTAATCGGAACTCGAACATCCACCACTACCCTGATCCTCATAATGACGACCTATTCTTGGTAAAGTTGCAACGGTCCATTTCCATGTATGTGCTTAGGTAGTCCCCGATGCTCTTGCAGACTCTTTCATTTCGGAACCCTTATGGCAAGTCATGAAGCTGAACCCAAAGGCTGAGCTCAACTAAATCCACCTTGGCATGTATCTCACCTAGCTACAACATCTTGTAGAGAAAAGCATGATGATTAAAGGTCCAGGTTCCTCATTTCACAACCCTCTTCACATTAATGATAACACTAAAAAAAGAATCATTTCTCCATATGAGCCATCCGTTTATCAACAATCTCTGTCGCCCTCATCTGAGTAGCCGGTTTCCAGACATAAGCCATCATATATATTTCTCATGGCATCAAAGTTAATCACTGCTTGCGTGAGAAAACGACCCACTAAACGCCATTTCTGAACCCCATTTGGTCGTCCACCTCCTCTACCATATTGACCTCTAGCCCGCCTTCCTTTTTGCTGGCGATCATCACTATACAAAACTTCTTCTCAATCCCAGCCGCCATTGTCTGTCACTCGACCACTTGTATGTCCCTACTTCCACCATGATCAAACAACGTGCAAGTACCTCGATCAAGCCTCTCCCTCCTTTCGACCCTCTCTCCCTCTCTCCCTTCACCATGTGTCGTCGAAGAACGCCGCCCCTGCCTGCACACCGCCGCCTTCGATACGAAACCCTAAAATACCAAAACTACTACCAAAGCAGAAGACCACTATTTATTTGTTGATGTAAACAGTGATTAATCTAGTTTGTTTTTCTTTTAAATATTTAAGTTCTCACACTTAATAATTTACCTCTTCAAATGGATCGTGGACATATGATCTAAGACAACGGTTTTTTTTTTCAAAATCATCACATTAGAAATAGTCTTCGAACGTGCATAAAGTTGATCACAATAGCAAAAACTTGAGTACTAAATTAAACGATATTAATAATGAAATTGATGCACAATCTATTTTATCAAGATACACTTTTTACATTTGTTGCCTTAAAAGGAAATTCTACGTTGATCCAATGTCTTAAATTATTGGACCCAATATGCGATGACGCTAGTAGCTATGTAAGACAAGCATGTCCGGCACTTATTTCGTCCACAAAACCAACCCAGCAAATGCACAATTGTCGACTACGTGTCCGAAGTGTGGTGACTGGGTTCGGGAGTGACAGCGACACGTGTCACTCACTCTACAAACAGGAAACACTCACTTTTTCTTATAAATCCCCATAAAAAGAAAAAAAATTCTCAGCTCAATAGTTAATACCAGTAAATTAAAGAGTCTTCCAGGGACAAAATTGAACTTTTCAATATCAAGAAGAGAATTACGCATATGACCTTGAAAGTCAAGCAACTTGAACATTAATTAAATAATAAATTAATAATAACAATATTAAAATTAAAATTAATTTCCTTGGATGGTCTGTGACGGCAGGGCACTTCAACCCCATGCCGCATAATTCGGGTGTCACAAACTCCATGCCTCATTTTTATTTTATTTTATATGATCCTATGTTGTTTAATTCTATGCAATGGTTTTTACGGTGTCGTTTTGTAGATTATTTTTAGCGGCAACATTAGGATAAAAATATTAGTAATTGAGATACTTTTGTGTCGTATGAGATGACGTGTCCTTGTTTGGACATCTCTGTACGATAATCCTCCAACTGTTGACTTGTCTTACCAATGATAATGACATTGTCCTAAATTTTATGTTTTGTAATGTTGACATTGATAAATTATGGAGATTTTGTTGTTATTGTTTAAGTGCATATATATATTATAGAGCTTCTAGAAGATGTGAGTTAATGCTTGAGTAAAGACCAACTCTAAAGTATGATATAAGATGTGCCGCCAAATGAATTTGTTCGTAAAAATTATGTCACTTAGTTTAAGAACACTAATATCATTCAAATTGCATATATTGTTCATTTGCCCTTGATTCATAATTAGTAAATTGCACGAGAGTTAACTTAATTCAAAATATATTGACAACAAGACACAAACCAAGATTTGGGCAGCCTAATGTGACCCGTTTTCACCTAAATTTGAAAATGTTATACCCGACTACTTGCTTTTCAAATCGATTTGGTAAGATTTTGGTTCATCTAAGGAGTTACCACATAAAGATTGGTGTATGTTATTGTAGTTGTTTTTTAGCATGTCAACGTTGCAATATTCATTCAAGTATTTGGTGGCTAACGTGGTCTGCTTGCACAAGATTTCGTTCGAACGTAAGACCTTGAAGGATCAAGTGAAATCAACCACTAACCCTACTAAGTATCCATGGAATTCCACTATTTATTGTTATTTGTTAAGAGTATAGTAGAGATTATAGACTTTACTTTATCCCAAGCACATGTTCAACGTAAGAAAACAGAACTGAGAAACACCTGAGTTGATGATTATGTTCATAAAAACACAAAAAAGAAATGATACCAAACCAAACCAAACTAAATTAAATCAAACCAGTTCTGCATATAGTCTGCCAAGAGTGGAATTAACTGGCAGCAAGTATATCATATCAGAAACTTTAAGAAACCAAATTAACCAGAATGTAAATAAAGTGCATCCAAACCAACTAAGATAAGGATTGATTAGATTACACGATATTTTGCACGAAACAAAACAGAAAAAACATAGTTACATTAAAGTTTCACGTTACAATCCTTGCATATATGATACGCTACTCGCCATTTGCACATGAACTTCCTTCCATATTAGCTTGCTCTTGCCATGGTCGCTTCAGATCGCAAGTTTTGTCTTCGTCCATAGACTTGCCTCTTGACGAGGAGCACGAATGGGGAACAGAAAATGAATACGAACTAGTGGCTGGCTGAGACGCTGAAGATTCAGCTGTAGAGCATAAGGCTTCATCTCTTCCCGAGGTCCCAGCTTCGTTATTGTGATTCATCTTATCTGGCTGAGGCTTCTTTTCTTCTTCTTCTTCCATATACTTTGGTCTCTTTCTATTAACTGCAACATTCTTGAGATTTTGAAATGACGGTACCTTCTGATCGTTGGATGAAACAGTAGGACAGGGAGTGCTTCTCTTTAAGATAACCTTTGGAAGGTTTGTTTTTTCAACATTGTCGGAATTATCAACAATGACTTCAGTTGTTCCATTCGCCTTTGCAGCCTTTGCAGCCGCATCCCTTTCCCACATCAGAAATATAGCTTCAGTCAGACATTCTCTAGCTGCATCTATCTCAATTATAGGCTTTGGATAGTTAAATCCCAACTCCACACCGGCAGCTTTAAGCACGCCATGGGGAGCATCCCAAGGTGGATGGACCCATGCAGTGGGCATTCTGGCTTGCGGGGAAAGCCACTGCCTCACATATTCTCCCTCTGAATCATGTCTGGAGCCTTGAATCTGACTCCGCAAGTAGAATGCCAAGAATTGACAAGACCATACATTAACAAAGGGCACCACTTGAAGCTATTGTTTCAGTTTCAAGCAATTAAATCTGAATGGTGCACTTATGCTACACTAAATTAACTCAGTTGTAAAGGAGTTCATCTGCCTTCATGCATTTCTCTTCTAACGCAATTTAAACTAGCCCATACAAATGCGCCAGTGACTTAGAGATTGAACTCAAATCAAAATCTCATATCGGGGAGGATTCGTATCCCTTTAGTCTAATATAATGCCTTGTGAATCTCTTCTATTTGCCAAGTTATATGAAAAATACTTGGTTGAGGTCAACAATTATGTTTGCATCAATGTACTCTTCCAGTTACACGGGCTTTCTATATCCAATGACTCATTTTATAGGTCCCTTAACTTACATGGTTGATGGTTATCAACAAGATAACTTGTCATCCCTTAACTGTCCAATTGTAGCTAATCCAAATACATACGGTGAAACTTAAAAGATGTCTCAAATAACGTAAACATGCAGAAGAATAGAAATTAAACCTGATTAATATGAATAATCTGTCGCAACATAATAGATACTTTTCTGGTTTAATAATGCAATCATGTCATACTGTCGTGATATGCAAGTGCTCTATTAAACAATGAAAACGCACATACCTGTGGGCATTCCATCCGTTCGAGCTCATGGCCATCTGGTAAGCTTCCTGAGATGTATTGCCAACCGAGGATATCACATTCCAAGTCTGCATCCAATAGTGTGTCCCAAAAATACTTCATCCCCCATCTCCATGGAAGAAGCAGAAATTTCACAGCAAAACTTGAAACAATCACCCTTATTCTATTATGCATCCATCCAGTTGCCCAAAGCTCTCTCATTCCAGCATCAACCAGTGGGTAACCAGTTCGACCCTGTCTCCAAGCCTTAAAATGTTCTTGGTTGGCGTTCCAAGGAAAGTATTTTAAGTTGTTCAGTAATGATCGTTCATGAGTGAATGGGAAGTTGAAACAGAGGTAACGGGAGTATTCCCTAAGTCCGATGGCCCTAAGAAAAAGAGTTATACTCTCTTGCCCTGCCGAATTCTCTTCTAGAGCCCACAGAATTTGTTTCATTCTTGCACAGTGGAAAACTTTCCTCACACTTAATTCTCCAAAATGAAGATATGGAGAAAGAAGTGATGTGGAGTTACCCCCCACTATTAGCCTTTTCTTTTTATAATCAAACAGATGCCCTTCAACAAACTCATTCAAAGTCTTATCAGCATTGCTCCAACCTGGAGACCATGCTCTTCCCAGCAAGGCATTGCTCGATTTTTCTGATTCATTTTCAAGACCTAATTCTTCGATAGAACATTTTTCAATTCTACCTGCCATTATAAAAGAACAAATTCTTCAATGCTTAATTACTTAGGTCAATCTTTCTTATCATTTTGAAAAATAAGAACCTGAGTAGAAGAGCATGACAACACAATTTAACAATAAGCTACCTCACATACCTATAAAATATTAAGATTTACCTGTGGCTGCCACCAAACGCCATGGAGGGAGAACTGAAACAGGTTCTGTTTGCATGTGCAAGCACTTATCCCAATATGCGTCAAAAGTTGTAAAAGCATACCCCCTTTCGTCGTAGACCTCCCATGGTTCATACAATAAGTCTCCATTATAGCTTTGGACAGAAATACCAAGGCCTACCAGCTTTTCTTTGATATTGTGATCACGGACAAGTGAAACAGGATCTGGAGGAGAACGAGAACAATGAACCATCTCATAAGGACTACTATAAAATTAATTGCGTTGAAACGGTACTGAAACTTGTAATCCATAAACGAAGACAACATTTTTCAGGTTCATTATGCGATCAGCCTACCTTAATGTTTTAATGTGACATATGATTATGCAGCGTCATATCATTTTTGAAGACCTTGCAATCCATATATGCTGGAGTTCTAACTTTTAAGCTTAGAAATGCCAGCAACAACAAACATTAAGCCGTTTCCAATCTATGTCTGGATATGCTACTTGAATCCTTAAGCAAAACAATTTGGATTCTCCATTTGCATTCATCCTATCCACTAAAACATACCTAGCACCATATCATTTGTTAAATATTGCATTACCATGTCTTTCCGTTTTACTTGTTTCCATGTTAAACTGGGTCTCCCCGACTCCTCCTAGTCCTTTCAGTTACACCTAACTCAATCATTCACCCTTCTCAACAGAATCATTAAACTCCCAAGGCTGCATAAACCATCAGCAACCCCAACTTTTTCTCAACTAGTTTCATTCTTGATCATATCCGTCATTAGTCACAAATTTAATACAAAAAAACACACAGATTCAGTGAACACAAAGCTAATGAAGGATATTAAAACAATCTATAAAGTTAACACACAAACTTAATAGGTTAGAATAGGTTAACATTAAGAGAGATAAACTTTTTGTCTACCCATAATAATAATAAATTGAAAAAAAGAAGAAGATGTTTTAGGTTCATGAATTGGGTTGCATTACTGAATGCTTGGTAGCAATAACATTTACCAAAAGTTCAAAGTACAACTTGTAAAAGTCAATAATGTTTGGTAACAAAATCAAGTAATGAAAAAAATAAAGAAATAAAAATAACTTTTTTTAAATGACCAAAAAGTACATCACCATTAAAAACAGAGGAAAAATAAACAAAAAGCAAAATCACAATTACAAACAGCAAAAAAATAATACAAAAAACTACACCAGTAATTTCTTTTTACATATTCCAGGTTCAAAGCAATCATAAATTTGAGCATTTGGACCCATCATTTTCTGAGGTGTCACAATGTGAGTGGATTGACAGATACTTATGCAGACCTAAGTAGGCCAAAAGTAGGCCATTAATTTTTTTTTCCTTTCCATATTTGGCCAAAAGTATGCCATACATATTTATTTGGGTCCTAATCTAATGGAAAAATAATTTTCATGAAAAGTGATCCGACAATTAGCCTCTTGTGACCAAGTAGATGTCAATTGGGAGAATTGGGAATTATCCTTGTTTGATTCGGTAGTGATTTTGAATCGTTTAGAGGGTGAATCAACTCGAATTGGATGATTCAAATTGTGAATCGGAGATTTAAACAACCATGATTAAAGGTATTTATAATGATCACTTTTAGTAATTTCTATCGTCATGACTGATCCATCACTCAACAAAGTATTTGAATCGAGAAATGCCAGTAATTGTAGTATTAAATGAGTAATAATATGAACACAAAGAAAGAAATAGTTTTTTTTTTTAACGCAGAAAGAAATAAATGTTATATCCACAATGGGTATAAGTTATCAAATCAAATCGTGTCTATAGCATGCCAAACAAATTATCTCTTTCCTTCAAATGGAAAGAAAGACACAAGCTTCAATAACAAGTGCTCCACTTAATGATTTCTACCGGGGATAGCTTGTAGAAATAGACCATTAGAAATTTGCAAATAAAACTATAAAAGTAGTATTTATGGAAATATTTAATCGAGTTAAATAGGCAGCAAAATTATTACTTGCAATAGCATTGCAATGGAATTCATTGATTTATACATGCTTCATTTTCATCAGTAGGGGATGTAATTAACAACAACATCAATTGAATTGACCAATGCGGCAGGTAAATGAGCAGTAAACAACTCATTATAACTCTATAAGGCGGCATTCACAAATGGGTTGGTTAACATCAGACACGCAGGGTTGGGGTTACATATACACCCCTTCACCTTTATGAATAGGAAGTATAACAAAATGACATTCAAATAGAGCAAGCAGCCTATAGAACATCTAATAAGATATTGATAAGATTTAGAGAAACAAGATTAACATGTGACAGTACACTTGACGTAAAAATCATTCTAAAAATCTGATGATGTGAACTAATGTTTTATGCATTATACAATCTGAAGTGATTGTCCCCCTCTCAAATCTGCTTCCAATTATTTGTTAAGATATAAACTTATTTCTTTCATTAACAACCCACTTCCTTTTAACATTTACCATCCATGTTTTTTTCAAAGGCAAGAATTTGTGTAGAATTTCAGGAGTGGCATAAGCATGAGGATCTAAGGATGAGCATTGAAATTGCAATCTTCTAAATAGCGTAAACTGAAATCCCTAAAGACCACTAATAGATATTATAGAGAATATGTTGAAAAAAACACCGCATCAAGTATCAGTATGAGTCAAAACATGTTTAACCAGATCTATCTAACAACTGGCAGTTTGCCAATGAGATAAATATGCTTTGAAGAAGAGAGCTAGAACATACCATATAGATGGTTAAACACTACTTTTGTGGCTCCAACAGCTTTGATGCAATCTAAAAGAGCAGTAAGGGTACTCTGAGTCTTGATGAGCACAAGTTCAGCTCCAAGAGATTTCAAAGACTGCTCCAAGTGGGCGAGAGACTGCTTCAGCCACCACCTTGAAACTCGTCCCGGATAAAAATGTCCCTCTTCTTCAGGGCACCATATGTAGATGGGAAGGACAGAACCATCCCTAGCAGCAGCAGCTAAAGCAGGATTGTCGTCGATCCTCAGATCCCTCCTAAACCATACTATGGTCTTGTTGCTTTCCATATTGCACAATCAAATCCTGAAGTTTTAACAGAGTTTGAGAATTTCATAAAACTGACAACTCTACCTAAATCTTTGCTCCAATCCAGACTCACAACATGGATCCTCCACACAATCAAACAAATACACGATGCTAAATCAAGAACTTATGGAGATAGCACTGAGATGTGAAATCAGAGCACGTCCCAACTGGCTAACAAACTTAATGTTTTGCCTAATTAACTGAAAGTTCTAAAAATAATTGAGCAACTCAACAATAGTGAAATCACTATTTTTGATCAAATAATACACACAATTATTGAATCCTGTCATGACAGAAAACAGACAACCTGCTATTCATTCTGTCGTATGCGCCTCCTTAAGATACCCAATGGTCCAAACCTAAGAGTTCAGTGGTAACCACACAATAAAATTCTCGAAACGCCTAGAAAAAGAACAATTTGCCAATACCCACAAGACAGCACAAAAGTGGCTACAGGGAAAAGTAGACAAAATTGAGGAGGAGAGGACCTTCTCTATACCTTCAAACAACCATTAATGCTCTTCAGGCTCATACACACCAAAAAAAAAAAAAAAAAGGAAGATCAAATTTCATGTGACTATGTGTTGCAGATCCGAAACACAGCTATGTGATTCCGTAATAATACACAATAAATAATATTATCAACACACAACTAGAAAACAATTGAAAGAAAAAACAACCAAAATTAGTTAAATGAAAGGGCTTTTAACAAAACCCAGATCTGGTTTGAGTTGATTTTTGGGGAACATACCAGTACCACCAACAACTACCCATTAAAAATCAGCTACCGACAAAGCAAACCCAGAATTACAAAAACCAGGAGATGAAGATGGAGATGATGATGTGTGATTGAATTTTAGATGAGCTACAGCTTACTTATCTGCAGCGAACATGTTGTACAGTGACGTCTCTTTGAGCAAGTGAAAATGGCAGTGGCCGTGTCGTGCTATGGGTGTTGTATTGATGTGATTGTGAAGGTCATGTGATGTGGGAGAGAGAGAGAGAGAGAGAGAGACTATCTTGTGTCTGTCTATTTTCTTTCGCTCTAAATTTAGAGATAAGGCTTGTCCTTGTTCTTCTCTGTATTACGCGCCATTTTTTCTCAATGTTCGTCACTCCTACATCACACTTTAGCGTAAAACCATAAAATATTTAATTTTAATTTCTTATTTTTATATACATATTCAATAATCAATACTAACTTTAATTTATTCTTTTCAAAAATTAATGTTTTAGGCATAAGTTGGTTCATGGTACATTTTTCAAATTCACATACCAACTGATATTTATTTGTATATTTTGCAAGGACAAGAAACTTGAATGCCATTGTCAACAATAAATGAAAGGAAAAAAAGTAGTTGAAACCTAAGATATTGATAAAGATTGTAGCGGAAAATGGAAAAGACGGCGAATAAGAACTTGTGTTGTTAAATAATACATTCAATAGTGATAGATGTACTAACATCGATGTCTACAAAATTTGGACTTAGAAAGTTGGTTTTCGTAATTTTGTTTGTTCTAAATATTATAACTTTGTTTTAGTAGCAAATATATTTCATCTTCACAATTATTTTAGTTGTTCATTTCATTTCTATCAACTAATTCATTTTCAGTACCAATTCTCTGTGTATACAAAGACTAGTGGGCCTAAACTAAGCCCATAACATATATAAAAGAAGCCGATAACTTTGTTAAGTATCATTTGGTCGGTCCATATTCAAAACCAAAACCGACTACAAATTCGGTCGGTTTTGATCGGGTCTGGGTCCAACTTTTGAAGAACCTAGAGATGAGAGGAGGAGGAACAGGAGGTCCGCTGCTATGCATGGGCGATCTGCTCAGCGATGTCGGAGAAGTTGAGGATGTCTCTGCGCCGCCAGATCTTCATCAACAACAACAATCGTCTTCTGTTCCAGTTTCCAATGAAATCCATCACCATCACCATCACCCCTTGAATCTCACCAATCTATTTCAGGTTCTTTCCTTCGTTTCGCTTTTAATCTTTGAATCTCAGAAATGGAGTTTACTAGATTCACTCTTATGTTTTAAAGAACCTTAATTTAATTCCGATCATGAATCTTAGTCTTAGAAATATTTTTATGTTTTTGACTATTTTGCTTCGTTTAGAATCACTTTAGCAAATTTTAGTCTGGATTAGTTTTTACCGGTATATGAATTCAATGTTGCAGTTTATTTGGATTCCTCATTTTTTCTGAATTTGTTTTTACCAGTATTTATGTTTAGCATCTAACTCCATTCATGATTTTCTAGAAAAATTACGACCAATTAAATGAGGCGCTTGCTGGTACTGATCATTCGTGGACAGCTCTAACTCTTAAGGTATAGTCGGTTTCATTATTGGGTTTTTTTTCTAAATAGTTGCATTCTGATCTTATGTTTTAGTTGATGCTATATATGCTACGTGTTGAGGTCCAAGAACATATCATACATGCCAGGTGTTTTCGGCACTGAAATAATTTACTTAGACATGATGTTCTTCCTTGTGCTGTTTTGTGATTGATTGTCTTGATCTTGTCGCGTCTCGTACTCTTGTTTTGCTTTTAGAAATTGGAACAGTTAACTTTAGTTGAAATATTTTCAAGTTGACCATTTTACTACCCCTGTTGGTTTGGATTATATACCAGTTGTGCACTGCTCTGGAAACGGCTAATAAGTTGGTGCAGTCAACCAACTCAAATGCTACATTGCTTTCAGAGAAGGTCGGGGAGCTTGAAAAGGTTGTCAAGAGAGGAGACTCTGCAGTGTCAGCAACCCAGGTTGCACATATTAGTCTAAACCTAAAGGAAGGATCGCTTAGAAACAACCAAGATATTAAATAGTACTGATCTTCTTGGATCGAGGTTAGTAAAGTAACACTTGCAAACTTTGTATTTGTCTATTGTTGTGAGTATAGGGTGCGACCTGATTCTGTTTTAAGAGAGAATCTAGGAAATGATTCTGAAAGAAAAGTTCCTATGCTATTAGAATGTTTAATATCCTTTATCTTGATACGTGCATATGATTTCAAATGTTATTTTCCTCGTCAATAGAGATTTTTCTTTTTCTTTCTTGATGGTTATACTGCAATCAAGTTTGCAGATATGTTCGTTGCTGTTTATATTGTGTTGCGTTAGACCAATCAGTTTAATGGGCACAAGTTGATTTATTTAACAAATACTTATGATAGCAAATCAAGAAAAATATAGGTTGGATCCTAACCACAGCCAAGGTGTTAAACTTGATTCTATCTCAAAGTACAAGTTATGAAATTGTGCTTACTCTCCAAGCTTGACTGTGTAGATAGAAAGCTTTTTAAGGCTTGCAGCCGTGTCAACTCTCTTCTTATGACTGAAGCTTTGCCTGTGTTTCATATCTTTCGGTGTCAGAGAAGGAACTTGTCATCTTTATGTTTGACTGATCCTTCTGAATTGATTCAGATCCTTTACAATCTTCATTTACGTCTTATTTCTTCTGTCGTTTTTGAAGGTAGTGGAGTAGATGCTGAACTACCAAAAGTTTCTCAATAACATTCTGAAGAATTGAAGAATTTAAGGATGTTCAACTCAGTACTGTGTGTAGTGTTTTAGTTCAAAGCACTGTGCATGTTAAGGAGAAGGATTTGGTTAACTTCATAATAACTTGTGGCTTAATGAAAATCAAACTGTGAAGACTCTGTAATCTTGGAGCTGGGGTGAACTTTATACCTCTATCTTTGTACAAGTTTCTATGAGTTAGCAGAAATATGAAACTGAACACGATTTCGTTACATCCGGCAGACTTATGAATAGTATATTCGGCGGGAATGTTGGAGAACAAGGCATGATAATTCATATTCTATGTCGATTTTATTATTCTAACCAAATTATTAATTTTCAACTGTAGTCAAACTGTTACAGACCATTACCCTAGAATTAGATAAATCAGTGGCAGTTCGTTTAAGCATTTTCAAGTGAATTCTAAGAAAATAGAATATACCAAACTGTTTTTGGAGTTTTGAGTATGGAAAGATATATAGAAACAGGAGACATTTATTGTGTGATACATAAATCTCAATCAGTAGCTTTCTTTTTTTTTTTGTTTACACCATGAAGGTTCCTGAGCAGGCTCGCTCGCGATAGCCATTTTAAAACTATTTGTCCATACTCAGATTCAGACTAATTTATATTTGAGGTTTGGTCATAGGGTTAAGGATTTCTCACCTCTTCCTCACAGATGTGTTGAGCGGGGATTGAACTCAAAAACTATTCTCACTCATGTAGTTCTAACGCACCAATTACGCCACACACAGTGGATCAATCAATAGCTTTCAGATGTGCTAAACAGATCTTTAAATAAGACCACATTTTTATTTAATTTATACAAATAAGACATAAATGCATGCATGCATCGCTTGCGACAACTAACAACTCTTCAACTTGAGCTGCTTTCATTTCAATTTTCAAACTTAGCTAGTTCTTAATTTCAATTTTCAAACTTAGCTAATTTTCAGTCTTAACAAAAAAACACATATAACTCTTAATTTCAACTATTCTTCTTTTTAATTTCCTTTCTGTCAAATCACACAACTGGGTCCATTCCTTTTTATAGTTGAACCTTATCAATTTAGGAAGAGAATGAAGGTATACAATTGAAGGGTTATTTGGTTTCATCTATTTCTTTAATAATGTCGCGACACTTCATTAATTTAGATTGAATTGCTCCATAAATGATTTATAGTTTAAATAAATCATGCATGATTCAAGAGAAAATTCTCGGCCCAAAGTTATTTAAGTAAGGTTACAGGCTATCAATAAGATTGTGACACATTATTAAGTTGTTTGGATTTAGCGGACTGCTCTAGTACTCACTTACACCTCACCCGACTCAATAAGAGTTGAACTTGTAATCCCGCACAGATGTTTATATAAGACACACACATTATTCAATATTTTAAAATGTTTACATCTATCTCGATGAAAACAAATTAATTTCTGAACGTTGGGTAAACATAGTTGTCTTAAGAAAGACAAGAAATAAAAAATTGAAATCCATGCAAAAACCCAGTCAAATAAATTGACTGCCAAGAACAAGAGATATTATTGTATGTGAAAAAGAAAGGTGGAGGGTTAAAATTGTGGATACAAACACAGGACAGGACTTGCTTGCTAATCATTTTCTCTTTATTCTTTATGATTGGCATATGCTCGTTCCTTTGACCGTTTGAATCAACCCAGTCAATAAAAGTGAGCTCCTACACTCCCAAACCTAGCTCTTATCTTCATTTTCTTTTCAATAAATACATATTTGTAATCATTAAAGGTAACGCAGTTGGTTAATCCAGCTGTGTGAGTGGGAGAAAGTCTCAGAATCAATTACCACTTAACACATCCTTGGTGGTGATGATGTAAGAGACCACTTTGGTGCGGTAAGGTACAAAAAACTCTAGGCTACGGTTAAAAGAAATAGTCTCTTTTCTGAACACTATTGGTTACTTGTATATATACACCTTTAGGCCGTCGCTTATAAAAAAAAAATAAATACATATTTGTATTCTTATAATTTTATTTTAGTGTAGGTAATTCCATATAAATATATTGTTTTAAAGGCTTTCTCATATAATTGTGTAATAGAATTAACAGAAAATAACTAACGTCCACATTTAATCAAAACAAATGACTATTTTTTCTTCCATTTCATGATCAAATTTCAAACAGATGGCCTTCAAAACTAAAAATATGAAAAATATGAAGAACTAAATTTCAAACTTCGATCCCCAATGTCCAATTAATTTAAAGATTTTTAACATGATCACATGTGTTTTGCTTCGAGAAAATCCAGAATATGATATTAATATTAATTTTAATTAAGGTCATCGAATTATGGGACATACAATTGATTAGTCATATTTTTCTGTTTGTTTCATCATCATTACTTGTTTTTCTCATTCGATCTACTTGCAAAGTCTTTTTATCATCATTGTTTTCATTATTTGATAGTTTGTGAGAGTCTGTTTGAATGAGCAGATTGATTTTTTTTTTCCTTCAAGTTTTCTGACTTAAATCGTATTTTAGCTAGTTATATATAGTGGTTTTATAGTTTGTTGAAAGTTGTAGTATGTCTTTCCTTGATGGAAATTTAGTTTTTTTTTTTTTCATGTTTGAAGTTTTGTTGTGTCTTCTCTTATTTGAAGTTGTTAAATGATAGAATATGATGCGCTTTAAGTCGTAGAAGCTATGATGAATGAATGAGAGAAATATAAATTTTTTTAACTGTGAAGTGATATTTTAAATCTTGCCGAGCTGAGTTTGTTATATACATTTTTGTTTTGGTAGTCTGCTGTGAATCAGGTGTTCTATACTTCTGTAAGGTCATGTTAAAAATAAAGAACTTTCAAAAGATAATAATTTGTATTTGTCATGTTAACAAAAGAAAGGTTTTTTTTTTTGCCTTTTGGCCCAATAGAATCAAAAAATTGGAAATATGGCCACAAAATACAAACAATTAGTCATCTAGACCCCTAATATTTTGGTCGGCGATGGAACAGTAGTGGCCTCTGTGCTCGAGATCTGGTGTGGTCGGCGATGGAGCGGCGAGATCTGGTCGACGCCAGTGCTAATCAAGGAAGAAGCACTTCCAACTCATCACGCAAGTGTAAATTTATAAAATTACCCTTCACATTTAATTAAAATT
>JAYMTA010002318.1:0-16840 GCA_036897625.1 Pelargonium cotyledonis | reverse complement strand
CGCCTGAGGCGGAGTCCTGGTAACACCACCCCAGGTTCTTCGTTCCTTTGGTGTGTTTCCTTCTACAGGTGACAGGTCTCCAATACTTCAAGCAAAAGAAGAAAGCTAAAGGACTTGGACACTAGAACCTTAGGATAGAGACCTTGACTTGGAGAAGAAGAAAGCACAAGTAACAAACAGACGCATCGGTAAGACAAGCAACATTAGCTAAGGTGTGCAAGCGTTGACTCAAAAAGTCAAAACTAGCATATCAACAACCACCAATTTGTGTTACACATTCATTTACTACAAAGATTAAGAGCAAAGAGAGAAACAAAGTGAGGAGGTGTTGCCCGGTTCTAGAGAGTTCAAGAAGAAAATGGTCCTCGGTACTTGCTAACACCAAGACGAGGGGTTCGAGCTCAGGGTGGATACCTAAGAAGACACGAGTCATATGGCTGGTGTTTGTGACCATCAACCACTCCTCAAAGTGTTTGTAAAACACACGATAGGTAAAGAATCTAAACACTGGTTATTCATCTTAGATGGATCCTTAGGAATGTTTCATGGAATTTTTTTTTGTTATATATGCATTCTTGCTTCCACTGTTCTTCTATCTAAAACCTTACACATGCCTCCATCTACTTTTTGGTCATACCAAAATAAAACGTTTGATCAATAGAATCCCTTTTGCTTTCTCAGATTTGGGCCACCAAAATTTGGATAGAAAGTTGTCCAGCCTTTTTGAGAATTTGGCATGTCAAATAGATTCGTTAGAAATACTGGGAGGGAACTTAGCATAGATTGGATGAGGATAAGCTTGCCTTCCTGAAAGAGTAAATTGAGCTTCTATCCTTGGAGCTTATGCTCAAATTGATTCTTGTGATAACGAAACATATCTCATCCAATGATTGAACTCATATCCATGACGCCTAGGTATCTCCTCGGTTATTTACTAACTTGAAGGATGGAAACCCTTGCAAAATTATTATGAAACTTCTAGGGTTATTAGGACTAAAGAACCATTCTGATTTTTTTCTTATTGATATGTTGTCTTGATGATAGCTTGAAGGAGTTGAAAATTTACTTCATAACTTAACAAGATTTTTAAGGACGGATGGAAGAAAATGAAAGAGCCATTTGGAAAGAGGAGATGATTGATGGTTAGACTTCCCCTTGCAACTTAGATGCCTTTTATCAGCTTATGCTCTTGAGCCTCTTCAAAAGCATTGGAATGGCCTCCACCGCCATAAGGAAATGAGAGGGAGGAAGTGAGTCCCCCTTGCCTTAATCCATGTTCAAAATTATAATACTCAGATTCTTTTCCAATGACCAAAACTGAGAATGAGAGGATTAAAATACAATGGATATAAGTTGTCTCTATTTATCCAAAAACCGCTTTGAGGATTTTCAAGAAATAATCTCATCCAACCTTGTCATATGTCTTGCTTATGTTTTTTTTTTAAAAAAAAATATGTCTTTCTTATGTCGATCATGATACTAGCTTTAAAACTTTTTTTTGTAGTACGCTTTATGGAATGAACCATTTTATTGGATACAATTATATTATCTTGGATCCTTCTATTCAGAATAAAGTTGTTCTGGTCCGGCGAGAATAGACTACTTATTATTGTTCTATCGTGAGTTCTTTTGAGGATATCTTGTAGATGAAATAGCAAAGACTTATGGACCTCAAGTCATTTGGGCCTTGACATTGGTCATGCTTTGGGATAAAGATAATATAAGTCTTGTTAATCTCCTTTAGAATGTGCCCATAATTGAGAAAGGACGGGATAGTTGTTGTAACCGAGTTTCCCACTATGCTTTAGTACTTATTGTAGATGATTTCTAGCAGACCATCCGAGCCCAGATATTTAAGACTGCCCATGTCTAGATTTGTCTTCTTAAACTCTTCTGCCTCAAAGAGTATTCTACAAATCTATTTTGGTCCTCTTCAATGGTCTAATGAATCTTAGAAGAAAATGGAGAAAATGGATTTGCTCTATCTAACTCAGCAAGGTCAACTGAAAGGGGACAATACACCTTCATAAAGTGCGAAGCTATAGTTATTTTAATCTCTTCCTCTTTGTCAACCCATATGGATCATGTTAGTCTCCGTTCTTTTATTGGCTAGAATGTGATAGTATTTGGTATTCCTCTCTCCATGCACATCAAGGGTAAATTTGGTGTTTTCATTTAATGTCCTTAATGTTTAGGATGTTTTCCTAATCTTGCGCGTCTTCGGCCTGCAGATCTACTCTCGACCTTCAGATTTTGCGTAACCAGGTGTAGTGACGAGATATGATTACCAGTGAGGGCGGTATAGTCATGCAGAAATTAATGTTTTGGAATTTTATGCTATTAAAGCTATGCTTTGAAGCTCATTTGTTGAGCTAGTTAAAAAGACATTTTTGCCATTGGATCTAAATTTTTTGCTTCTATCTAAATTTTTTATTGGATCTGAAATTTGTTTACTTATTTGAGACGTAATTTCATTATTTGTTAGATTCCATTATTTATTCATTTAATTACACAACAAAATGAAAAAGAAATTGAGCCTTGGGATGAAATCATGCTAACATATAATATTTCAGCGAAGAAATGCATAATTCGGCGACTGAAAATTTCAATTGGTCGTCAGAATATTCTATCAGTTGAAAAAGGGTAATCATGTCATTTAATAAAATTAAACAATATGTGCACACAACACATGATGTTTTATATTTCAATTTCGTCAACTTAACTGTTAAAACGTCTTTTGGCATGATTCGGTGGTTATGTGCAAAAACTTAAAGTTCAGGGGGGTGAAGTGCTTTAAGTGTCAACCTCATAAGGGTTATGAGAAATTGACCTTAATAATTTATTGATAACCACCTACGTCGTTAATTTTTTTTTTCTTATACTAATAAAGAACTTCATTCAAAATTGGAAAGCCTGACACTGTTTAGATTATTACACACCCATGATTTAAATCTACCTATTCTACCAAGATCAGGAGCGGCTATGATTCTTTTTACAAACAAAAGCTTGTCATTGAGAGGGCGGTTGAAAACTACATGGGTGATGCCCGTCATAGCTGCCATGCAGTTAGCCTGCCCAAAATTTTTTATACAAAAGCTTATTTTTTAATGATACATCGCATATGAAGAACATATCAGCACTTTCAGTTTGAAGTAGTGAGCTGATGCTCAAGGCTGATTCAAAATCTTTCATCAAACATCTTACAAAGTCATCCACTAGGAGGTTAGAGGTTAGCATTGGCCAACACCTTTATGAAATTAAAGGGTTCTGTTCTGAAGAAACCGTTGTTCATTTCTTTCCAAATTTCGCAGGCAAAGATTTGTTCTAATAAATAAGAAAGTGGGAATCATTTTTTGGAGATTTAACTTTGTCAATAATCAAAAAGAGCCAGTCTGAGCAAGATCTAATGGATGCTGAGCGATTATTCATAGGTGAAGCGAACCAACACACTTTACTGAGGTCGTAGTGAAAAATAAGATGTCCAACTGATTCCTCTCCTTGATTACATCTAGATCATGAAGGACTTTGACATAACTTTCTCTTGAACAAAGATAAAGATGTGGGAAGGGTAGCTTTACATGCTTTCCACCAAAAGATTTTTAATTTTTCTAGAATTTTAGATCCCCAAAGCTTCTTCCAAAGAGGGGAGGGGGCTGACGGGTGATTTGGTAAAGACGAGATCACAATATCATAGACTTTTTTAACCAAAAATCTATAGTCTGAAGTGTCGGTCTATTTGAGCTTGTCATTAATAAAATCTCTTTTTGGAATGGGAATGGCCATGATTTCGTTATCAAGGGGACGGAATCTCTAATGAATCTCCTTTCCAAGTTCTAGAATGTTGATCAATGAGAGAATCTACATGATCCCACTCTGATAGCAAAAGAGCCATAGTCAGAGTATTAAGGGTACCACCCTGGAACCAATGACCTTTGAAGATTCTAACGGACTTGTCGTTGCCAATCTGCCAATCCATATTATTTATGAGAAAAAGTCTCCCTCTGCACAATCTTCTCCAAATCTAGGAACTAGGAGATTTGATCTTCTCATTCCAAAGGGAGTTGTGCACCCCATAGTTGGCTACTAGAACTTTATAAACTAGGTAGTCATCATTGCTTATAATTCTTTTGAATTGACCAACAATGAGAGCATGGTTGAATAAATCTGTATTTTTGAGACCAATACCACCTTTTTCCTTTAGGCCAGGAGAGGATGTTGTGCTTAATTCAATGAATGCCTTTGGCGCACCCTGATTTAGACGAGCAAAATTTAGTTAGGAAGCCATCGGGAGAAGTAGATCAGCATGTTGAAGATATTCATAATGAAGACAGGAAGGGAGCTCAAAGTAGATGGGATAAGGATCAATTTTCTTGCTTGAGATAGGAGATTCAGTTTCCGCATGTCCAATTTTTGCTCTATTCATTTTTTTAAGAATGCGAACATTTGTCTCTTAGAGACTATGCCTATGTCCGGGATTCTCATATATCTTTCAACATGGGAGACCACTTTAGAATGGAGAAATCCCATAAAGATCCTTATGAATCTAGTTGGGGTATTGGAACTGAAGAACCATTCAGATTTTTTACTGCTAACAAGCTGGCCAGAGGCACACTCAAAGGTTTTGATGATGGATTTTAGGAGAAAACATGAATCAATGGATGGCTGGAATAAGGTGGAATCATCTGCAAAGAGAGAATATAACATGATGATTAGTCTTGTCCACATCATCATTGGCATATATCATGATGACGCTTACTAGGGACGTTTAAGAATAGCTAATTATAATAAAGTCATCTAAACACTAAATAATTAACATACACATATTAATATAAAGTGAAAGATGGCAATGTCTTTTATTAATTACTAAACGTGATACATAATACTATTATACGATCATCAAAATGATTGGTCTCTATGGCATTACTCAACATATGTGTAACTCATTATTGAATTTCTATAGATGTGTTGCACCTCAAGAGCGGACTGACGCACCTTGGTGCATGTGGCTTCGCCAACGTGTCGCACTCTGAAGGTATGAAGTGGCCTTAGTTGTTTTTTTAATGATTAGTATGTTGCTAAGTAACGTTGATGCTTGTCGACGACTTCAGGCATGTCAAATGACCTTGAAATCGTTCAATGGCCTCAGGCGTCACCGGTTGAATTTGAGTGTGACCCATAACTTAGGATGCGCATAATCGCTTTGGGTGCCACCAAGAAACTTTGAGTATGACCCAATTACGCAGGGTGCACGCAATGGCTTCGAGCTATGCTATGTGACTTCAAACGCGGCCCATGACTCAGGGTGCACATAATGGTTTTAGGCGTCGCCACATAACTTCGGGCGTTAACGATATCTTCAGGTACATATATCACATGACCTTAGGTACGAGTGATTGCTTTGGAGTTCATTATGAATGGGTTTAGGAGCAAGTCCTCAAAACCGCAGTTGAAGAGCAAATCCACAAGTCAGCTTCCATGAGATGTAAATAATGTAGCGCTTGAAAGTCACGTGTCATGTTACATTTGATCAGGTAAAATTATAATTTTAAATAGCTTTAAGTGAAGATAATTCAAAAAGATGCAAACCAAAGGGCAAATTGCACTGGACTTCTATGAGGAATTGACTAATTGCAAACATGCCACCAGATGTATAATGTTTTGCACATAACCCATCAAATTTTACCTACAATAGTTTCTGTTATAACACCGTTAGTCTTCCATACGAAATGACTAAAATACCCCTAAGTTTTGAATATTTTTGCCTTCTTTTTCGGCCTTTTTCTCTGGCGTTCTTCTTTGCCACAACGTCGTGGGCCATCGGAGGATTGGGCGTCTCTAGCTACGGCCGAGAGAGACGAGTGGTCGCCCTTCACTTCGTCGCCGGAGAGGAAGGAGAACGCCTCCACTATTGTTGTCGTTTGTCGCTGGAGGAGGAGCATCGTCGGTGTTGCTTTCGTGTTTTTTATTTTTTTTTAATTTCTTCTATTTTGGTCATTTTCTGTGATTGAATCTATTTTCGGTGAATTGACTATTGCTTGATTTTGGGTGATTTTTGTTTTATTTTTTTGTCGTTGAGGAAGGAAGAGGGAAGATGATGTCATGAAGTTACAATTTATAGCTCCAAGTTATTAGTTCATGATGCTTCAGATTTTGCATTAATTTTTGTTTATGTTTTAGCTTTTGAATCTGTTGGTTTTGTTATGATTCTGTATTCAAATTTTAACCAAATTCAACTTCAGCTTGAAGATCTATCTGAAATCGGTTTCTGTTTTTTCCGATTATCAATACATAATAATCATCAAAGTAGATGGGAATCTATGGCTATAAAAATGCAGATTCCGGCGAACGTGAAATTCATATGGTCGCCGGAATCTTCAAACAGTAGAAGAAGAAAGAGGTAAGGGCAGTTTGGTCATTAAGAAAAATTACAGAACATGTGCACCGCAAATGATGTATTTCGTCACATTTTAACGGTTAAAACTACTGTAAGTAACATTTGGTGGGTTATGTGCAAAATATTATATACCTGGTGATATGTTTGCAATTAGTCAATTTCTCATATAAGTCCAATGTAATTTGCCCCCAAACCAAACTTATTATGTTGCAATTTTACGTTCCTTTTTCATTTCATCATCACTAGCTCTACAAATGATTTACCTAACCTTTTGCAAGTCAAATTGATTGGCTGTAATTTTGGTCATTTGGAGGAAGACAATCACCAAAGGTGACGATTCCCTTTACATATTCATTCATTTTTCTCCGCAGCTGCATCATCCAAATCGAGCTTCCCCTTGTCTTTTCCGTATTTGTTTACGTACCCAAACTAAACTTCACAAAGAAAATGACAACGCCAGTGTTGAAAATATTTCAAAAAAACAGTTTCATGCGGTCCAATCCAGCAGATTTTACAAGACAAGACAACACACACAAGACAACACAACACAACACAACCCACTTGAATATTTTAAAATATATACACAAAAAGTAGCAAAAATAAAGTGACTAAATTATTGCAGGCCAGGGCCTGGGACAGGGACAGCGGTAGCTGAAAAACAGCAATAACCACAGAAATGTGGAGGGTCATCTGTAGATAGGCAGGTCAGGAAGTCATGAATCTGGGCAACAATGCATGAAAACAACAGACACCAAAACACTCTCATGGATCCATCCATTTCTTCCACAAAACTACCAGTCAACATCTCTAATCCAACTACTTGCTCACATTATCATTTCTAATACCTAACCATAACAGACATAATGAGAAATGAGAGCAAGGAGTCTCGGTCGAGGTCGGCCTATTAGTCGTTGCGACTCAGCCAAGACAGAAAAGAAAAGAATTCAAATAGACTCGACTCTGGGACAAGTATGAATGTTAATTCATGGCGTGATGAAACTCAACCTTAACTCTTTAGCTGTGATTCATGTTTATTTATGCAGCAGCTATCTGGCAAAAGTATTCAACTGTAATAGAATAGTGTAATTCAGGTAGCAACATGTGAATCCAGCAATAGATCATTCATACCTTATAATGCTCTCGCCAATTTAAATTTAAAAAAGACCATGCCGACAACTACAATCCAACAACAAGTCTGTATATTTTAAGTTTTGGGACACTCAACACCAATTCAACATGATAATATGTGTCACTAGGTAGAGAAACTATATAGTCAATGAATATGATACAACAAAAAATGGTGCCTATACCGTGCATGCAGGTGCTATATTTGAAAACATACAGAAATGTCAACTCTAATGATCAGATAAGGTAAGAGCTAATGAAAGCAACACCGCAAGATTCAAAATAATAGCAGACCAAACAAATTTGAAGGAGCAGACCAAATGAAATAATTTTAGGAGACTAACTAATAGTAGTAAGATGTGTAGCTACTCAATCCATTCGGCAAAAACAGGGAGACAGGAGTTCATGCAGCGTTCGATAATTGGATACACATGTGACATGAAAAATATCTACTCGTGACTATCTGCTTGTACGAACTCTGATCACATTTATCACTGCAACACCTCAAGACATGACAAACTCTTATTTGGCCACCCAACCATAGCCTAGCAAATTGCAGTTCATCAGGCAGACAAAACATACAACGCTAGGAAAAGAACCACATGTCAAACAAAGCCAAATTACAAAATCAAAACTCATTCATGTTTATCATGGTTGACCCTCAATCATTCATACCCTCCATTTATATCTTCCAAATCATCTTACACTAGCAATCCTAACTCTACTCCAATGGGGGGTTTTCTTAAATGAGCAAATACAACACTTGGGAAAGATCAACAATAATTTAACGAATCAAGTTTGATTTTTTTTTTTTCCTTATAATAGAACCCCAACAAAATCCACTGCAATCAATGTCTCAACTTCTCAAAGTATTGAATCAACTCAACATTAACATCTTTTGCAGGTTATTTCAAGAAATCCTTGTGCAAACAGTTCTCCATCAAGTAAATAAAAACATAACATTATATCACAGCAACTAGTCATAACGACAAAGCCAAGTATCATATGCAATAGTGTACTGTCCAGACTCCAGAACTCAACTCAACTGTATTAAGAAAGAAAAAGAAAACCAGCTATCTTGTAATTTAACTGAAATTAAAACCACTGGAAAATCGATCAGTACCAACGAAACAAGTACTATTGTTTGTGCAAAGAAACGCTGCAGTAAGTGAAGGATGAACACACTTCTAATGATAGATTCATGAACTCTCATCCTAAAACAATGATGTTTATGAAGAGAATGTTAAACAAAATATGAAAAACAAAATATGAAAAACAAAACATGAAGGTAAAGTGAATCAAATATAAAAGAGTAAGATTATTTACTCATCTCTTGCCATAATTCAATTTCAAACATATACAGTCTCCAACAAAAATGTCAAGTAGATTCGCATTACATGTATTTGTAATCTAATCTAGCCTTCTTTTTTCTTGGAACATAACATAACATACAAGATATATAATAGAATCTCAGGCACTACCTCAGTAGCACAAGGAAAATTTTCAAGCACTACAGAAAAATTAATCATTCATCTAATTGTCATACAGAAGACTTTGCTAAGAAGAAAAAGAGAAGAGAAGCATACCCTTCTCTCTTCTCTCACTATTCAGCATCCAAAGGTAGATCAGCGAGGGCAAGGGCAGCCTTCGAAGATAGAAGTGAAGGATCCGAAGAATGTCTGTGAGCAGTTGTTAAATGTAATGACTCTGAGTCCAAAGCTACGTGCGAAGAGACCGCAGTTGCAGCTGGTTCATGTGCCATCAAATTCTGCAACCCGGGCTTTAATTCCTTATTACAGAAATCATCGTACTCTCCTTTATCACCTCCTTTCTTCTTCACCTCCACCACCACCAATGATGGAGTTAATTCGAAAATCTCAGCTGCGATCGTCAATGGTCCTTTAACACCTTCCCTCTGGCCCTCCAAGCTCACCCTATAACCCTTTTTCCTCACTGTGAAGCTGACAACCTTTGCAATTTCCTCCAATTTCGACACAATCTTTGACACTGGAGCTCCAGAAATGAACCTAGTACCTTCTCCCCCTTCCTCAAACAATCCAGAAAGGTCGAATCCAGGCGAAAATGAGATTAAGTCAAAGGCATTCAAGCTCGCTGGTCTCGGCAACGACCCGGCCGCTCGTTGCCTCCGCCGAGTCTCCATCATTTCGGACTCTGATTCCGACAAGGAGTTATCGGAGGCTGAATCAACATCTACATCGTCTTCAATATTGCAGAGCCTGTCGTCCTCGATGTAGAATTTGATGTGTTTGAACCCTTTCTTGAACCATTTGGTCTCCATAACCTCCGGAAGAGTGAACCTGGTCTGGGGATTGATGTCAAGGAGGCGTGTGAGGAGACGAACTAGCTCCGGCGAGAACCACCGTGGACAGCGGAATTCGCCTTTGTAAATCTTCTTGTACATCACCATGATGTTTTGGTCGTGAAACGGCAGGTAGCCGGCCATTAGGACGAACAGAATCACACCACAAGACCAAATATCGACTTTCGCGGCGTCGTAGCCTTTCCGGGCCAAGACCTCGGGGGCTACGTACGACGGCGTGCCGCAAAAGGTGTGGAAGAGGCCGTCCTGGCGAATCTGATCGGAAACGGCGCTGAGTCCGAAATCGGAGACTTTGAGGTTGCCGTTCTCGTCGAGGAGGAGATTCTCCGGCTTGAGGTCACGGTGGAAGACGCCGCGGGCGTGGCAGAAAGCGACGGCGGAGATGAGCTGCTGGGAGGACTTCCGAGCAACCTCCTCCTTCAAGCGGCCCTTGGCGACCTTGTTGAAGAGCTCGCCGCCGCGAACGTACTCCATGACGAAGTAGATCTTGGCCTTGGTGGCCATGACCTCAAAGAGCTGGACGATGTTCGGGTGACGTACCCGCCGGAGGATGGAGATTTCGCGCTTGATGTGGGCGATGAGACCGCCTTTGAGGACCTTCTCTTTGTCGATGACCTTGATGGCGACGCTGTCGCCGGTTTTGACATTCCGGGCGAAGTAGACCTTGGCGAAGGTTCCGTGGCCGAGAAGCTTGCCGATCTCGTAGCGGCCGAGGAGGAGGCCTTGGATTTCCTTGCGGCTGCTGACTCTGTGGATGCCATTGCCGCTGCTGCTCGTACTCTCCGCCATGAAACCCTAATGAGGGCTCGATATTGTTAAATTAATGGAATTGATTGATGTTGCTTTGGGTTAGCGAAGAAGAAGAAGAAGAAGAAGTTGTTTGATAGGTTGTTTATGAGCTGTGTGTGGTTTGGTTTTTGAATATAATGATTTGAGGATGGAAAATAACTGCATTTTATAAAGACCATTTTAAACCGTTCGTTGCCATTCTTTTTCTCTTTTTTCAAATATTTAATTTCCACGTGTGTATTAATTGTGAGTTTGAATAGTTTAATTCTTCTTTTATGATGGGAGGGTTTGATAAGAGCACAAGAAAGAGTACCTCATTTTCTTAAATTGGTAATTTAGTTAGGTTGTTTTCCATTTAAGTTGAAACCCAAGATTTAATATAAATAAGGGGTAATGTTTTTCATATGGCATTACTTATTTAATTTTGTGAATTTTGAGATACCTTGTACTTTTAATATTGTTTTTGTCAGTCAGTTTGAACGGAAAATGCCAGGTGAATTTAAAATTTTCAAAATGACAAAATTGTTCTCACCTCCATTTGGCTTTTTCTTCGTTGGGTCTGGGGATTAGGGCTCCAGCACTGGTGAAGCTGAAACTTCCATTAATGGAAGACAAGTAGCTCACGCATCTATCCTTTCCTTTTTCTCTTTTTTTTTTTTTTTTACTCTTCCTTCCCCTCTTTTATCTCTTTGTTTCCCACCGAAATGGGCATTCTGTCACCAGGCTACGAGTCACTCGGCAACAACACCTCCGGGTAGTTAAAAATGAGCTCTGTCGGCGCTGGGACAGAGGTCGCCTCCACCGCGTCGAGGAGGGCCATAATTAACAACAACCTAATACATCATCAGATCTAGTAACGCAGACACGATTTAAGTAGAAACTCCACCGGAGCACGCCGAGCTGAGAGGACCGTCGGAGCACGCCGAGCTGGAGCATGATCTGAGCAGGATCTATGGCTTCAAAGTGCTTCCACCGTCCCTGGAGATATCACCTTATGGCTGCTCCATCTCTATTGTCGCTCTATTCTCATCTCTTCTAGAGCAGAGCAGGGCAGAGGAGGACATCGTCGTCCCCGTGGTTGTGCATGAGTGTGGTGGTTGTCGGTCGTGCTCCATCACCGAACGAAGCATATCCTATGGCAAATGGAGCTTCTTGAAACTCAATAAGGGGTAAAATCGTCTTTTACATGTCAAACTACCGGATTTAGTAATATAAACAACACTGGAAAGTATAGGGTATCTCAAAGTTCACAAATTAGTTTAAGGGTGTCAGATGAAAAACATATAAAGTTTAAGAGGTCCATCAGTAGTTACCCATATAAATAATAATAGTTAAAACTTTCTGTAATTCTTGACTTTCAAAAAAATACTATAAGTTGCAGGTTTTAATGTTGTTGCGATAATTTTAATTTGATCAAAAAAAAATTATTGGTAGTTCTTGCGGGTACTTGCACAAATGAGCATATAAAGATTTTGCCACTAAGCCACCCTCATAGATCAAGTCAAATGATTGGAAAATGTAATTACACAAATTTTCTATGTGAGAAATAATACATGCGTGTGTATTTTGTATGAAGGTTTATGAAGTATTTTACAGAAGTATGGAGGAGACAGTATTTTGTAAATTGGGGGTGTCCTAATGCTCTTACCATATGGTTTATCTCCTTGAAATCAGATCAGAATAGTTATCAACCCACGAAATGAATTTTTTTTTCTGTTCAATTTTTGTTTTTAAATAAAAGTTGTACAAATGAAAATGTCTAAAAAATATCATGATTTTATATTTTCATTTCGCTTATGGTCATTGATGTTACCCGAAAAAATCATAATTTTCGTTACAAATGAAAACGCAACATATGGCGCTCGAGTATCACATCATCCCCTTCCCCAAAGGCTAAACAGTCCATCGAAATGGATCCTTATCCACCTCAATCATCCCATAACTCTTGGTCACCTTGGAAGGTTCTCAACACTATTAGTTTCCACGAGTACTCAAAGACTCTCCCCCGAGCTCTTCTAACTCCCTCATAGAACTTCCAGCTTCCCCAGATCTCTCAAATCTCCTGGAGACCCTCATGCTTTCTGAAATCCGAAGGCCCAAAAGCTCCCCCTGAGCGCGAAAGGCTTTTTCGAACATCTTCATTACACCCTAGAAGCCCTAACTTTCATCTGAAATTTAACACAAAATGGAGTTCACAAAAGCCACCTTAATTGGAGCAAAATGGACCAAACAACACACCAATGTCGCGCTCATGTTCTGTTTACCACCCTCCACACAAACACCTCGGTATCTATTCAAAAGTTGGGTAGCTCACTAAGGTCACGACCTTGGTTTTGAAGCCACTGCCTTTGGGTTTGGTTTCCTTTGCGTCTTCCTTGAATGACCTTGCATCCCTAAAGCCTCTGTAAATGTTATAAGTGAGTCCTCCCTAAAAATAAGACCATCAAGAGCATGAAATTCATCTCAAGAAAGTCCATAAGGTTCGTTTTGGTCCCTCAATAAAGGTCTCACCAATTGTCCTCTCCATGAACACCTCAACAACTAGCTAGAGTTTGGAAGCTCACCAAGCTCGCAATCCTACTATTGATGTCGCAACCCTTATCGTGGCACTTCCAACCTTCTTCGCAAACACCTCGAAAGTAAACCACTTGAACACCTCACTAGGGCAGCAGCCCTAGCCCTTTTCCAGTACCAAAAAAATGCACAAAGCTCTCATGTCTTCGATCGTCCGATGCCTTTCACTGGGACTCCTCAACTAACTCTCTAACCTATGCCTTTCATCCGCCAAGTAACATGAGAAGTAAGGCTCTAGCCAACTAGTCATACATGTTTTAGCTTCGAGTATAGTGGCATCTCACAAGACATGAACTCCTTAGAATGCTACCTTGCACTATAGAGATTTTTAGGGGCTTTATCATAAGCCCAGAGTAAAAGGTTCGTACATAAGTGTCTCAACTCATTTGACGCATGTGTATGATGAGCTCGAAAAACAATTGCTAATTCACAATATTTGGAACCCTAGAACAATACATCATGTGGTACAGGTTTCTAGGGGATTCAACGTATATATCAGAGCACAAGGTAGGTACAAGAACTGTCAGTCTATCCCTTCGTCAACACACGACACACACGGATAAGGTAGATCTTCAAGCCTCAAGTGGGCCTTAAGTAGACCTCACCAAGCCATAGACCAACCACGCATCGACACATGGAGAAAATTGTAACAAGTATAAACATCTATCTCTTAGTAAGAGAGAATGATCCTCACAATTCCAATTCACTTTCTCTTTCTAGTTTTATTTTTCTAAAACGCTCTCAAGAGGTATTGTGATTCCGGCCAAGATCTTACCCTCACAACATGAGGTTGTGTCCCGAAACCACCTCGGGTATCGTTTCTTTGGTGTGTTGTCTCACACAGTTCACAGATTCGAAGAACGACAGCTGACTTACCCTTAACATTGGACGTCACTAATGAACATATTGACCTTAAAACACATCATTTAGAAAAATTCTCTGACACATGAATAAGACAATAAACAACAATCTAGTGGATGCGTGGACCATAAACAATAGATGCATCGATCATTTTTGTGTTGATATCGTGCAACTTTTTAAGATGATTTTAGTGTTGATATCATGATGATTTTAAGAGTATCAGTGAAAATGATTTCAATTTAAAAAGAAAGTGAATCTATTTTCAATTTTGAATTGTTAGAGACGGAGAAAACTATATATCCTAAAATGTGCAATATTTTTCAATAAGCAATTTTTAACTAACTTTTAAGGAACATTTTCAATTTTATTATAGTGTAGAAGGTGTAAAAAATCTAAGCCACATAATAATTTCCTCCTCTTTACCCTTATGGGTACAAATATTGGGGATAGTACTCAATACAAAATAATTCTAGATACAGCCGGTTGACCACGACGTAAATATTATGCATTACGATCTCTATGTTAGAGAATAATCTCGAAGTGCTTGAAAAGTTGACTAAATACACTTTTATCATATATAACAAAAAAAGATAACAAATATTATCTCGTAGACAAAGAGAATTATCTTAATGGAACCGGACTAGTACATGTGAACTCATGCATATGTTTTCTCATGTCATTGATATGCCAATTAGTTTAACCGTCTACTTCAAATCAATACTCTTAGTGGCAATATTTTTTTAATTATTTAAGAGTTCAAATGTTTTACTCGCATGTATAAATATATATTTTTTGAGCGGTTGAGCTATACAATAGATGGTAGCACTCGTCTTTTAACTCATAGACCTCATCTCATATCATCAGTAAGGAGATTCGAATCTGGGACCTCAAAGGAAATCCAAAGCTAAATGAAAAGGAAAAAAAAATCGTTTTCGATAGTAATTTAGAAAAGGGAAAATTACACATACTCACCCTCAACTTTACATCTTTTACACATACCTATTCTAAAGTTTAGTTTGTAACTATTGGCTACCCTAAAGTATGTAATATAACTTTCCATCCAAACTTTCCGTCAAAGTTAACGGAATATTCCAAAAAATTAATCATGTGCCCAACACATGACCAATATTTTTTTGAAATGTCAAAATTGCCCCCCACTCTATTACCCTTCTTCTTCATCAAGAACATGTTCATCATGTTTCACAGGAAAATTCATAGTTTCGCCGGAAACTTCAAAGTTTTCCGGTAAGATCTTTACAAAATTATATAAAATAAAAAAAAATTAATCCCAACAAACTTTTTTTTGAAGAAAATCCCAACAAACTTTAAATCATCACAACAATTAATCCAAATTCTTAATCAATTTCTACATATGGTATACAATTTACACTTCATGAACCAAAACTTACCAAAAGCTTTAGCAAAAAATTTAACAAAATTGAGGGTGTGTAAAATGCTACCAAAGAGTTTAAAGCAAAATTCGTTATCAAATTGCCAAACAAGCCCCACTTTAGATGAGAATATTCCTTTGCAGATTTTCCAATTTGTTGGGGTTGTTCTGTTTCTACTTTCTAGCAAGACTCCAATTTATTTACTACCCTCCAGCTCTGATATCCTAATCATTGTATTTAAAGTAAATATTTAAATTGAATATTTTTATTTTGACTTAAATTTGTTGATTAAATTAATGCTATTTTTATTTTTTAATAGTAGAAATTCCCAATTATATATAATTTTTGTTTTGTTAATAAAATAGTGGTGACAGTGTGTTTTCCATTTAACAGAATAGTGGTCTCAGATGCACTCAAAATCTTTTAATAAAATTAAATGTGTGACAGTGGCTGGTTTACTGATAAAAGATTTGATAATCTATTTCTGTATTGAGGGATGTATTGATCAGCAATAGTTTAAACTAATAGCGCATAAAAAAACATGTATTTATAACTATTACTTAGTACATGTCCTTCAAAAACAAAACAAAACAAAAAAACAACTAGTACATGAAAAATAAACTATCTACTTAGAAATCTAATTCCCAGTGTATTATAGATTTCATCAATCTTAAAAGAGTAATGTACAATTTTGTTTGTACAAAAGTGATGTGTCAATTACTTAGACATGACACATCAAATATCTTAATGATGAGTTGGATTAATTAAATTTAACCAAGTGTACAATATATGTTATAAACCGGGCGCTTCGCACCAGAAATTTATGGGAGGGTAGTGGTATCATATGTGTCGAGTTATTATTCATTTAAACTTAATATTTAACCATAAAAATACGAAATCGTGTTTGCCATATAAGCTGCCACGTCATTTTGTTCACCAAATTTTGTACAAAATTTGGGACAAATAGCATTTTTCATCTTGAAATGATTTTCTCTCACACAATTGAGAACATGTTAATTAATATATTTCCTATTACACAGTTAGTTTTTTTTTTAGTAGAAATAAGCTTCATTAATTTATGGGAAAATGACACATACCTACCCTCTACTTGACATCTTTTAACCCTGACTACCCTAATATGGTAACTAACTATTGGGTACCCTGAACTATACCAATCATTTATTCATCCAATTTTTCCGTTATAGTTAACGGAATATTCCAATAAATGAGACATGTGCCTAACACATGATCAATTTTTTTTATGAAATTCCAAAAATGCCCTTCACTATATTATCATTCTTCTTCACCAAGAACATGTTCATCATAAACCGCCGGAAACTTCAAAGTTTTACGGCGAGATATATT
>JAYMTA010002317.1:0-16841 GCA_036897625.1 Pelargonium cotyledonis | reverse complement strand
TATATATTTCAAATATTAAGAAGATTTAGACAGAACTTGAAAAAGATATGTGGGAAGGTAATAGATATGGGCACATGTGGTGCGCACCTATCCATGCAGTTGTCTTTTGAATTTAATTTAATTTACCGTTAATGGACTTTTATTTTGATGCAGCAGCTGAAAGGCATCTGTTAAATTCAAAACTTTGACAGTTGAATACAAGAAAAGAAAAAAATGTGAACCATAAAGACTAAGACGAAGAAAAGCTCCTTATTACAGTGACAAATGACAATCAACAACTCTTGAAATTTGCAGTGGAAATGGAAAGAGATGCATGGTCTAATCTCAAGATTGATAAAAACTTATGCAGCTGCAGTGATGCACTGAATTGCTTGTTTGCATATGCCAGTCATCGTTGCTTCTGGCCCGTATACCTGTACGAGAGCAATAAATAAATATATATTAATTTAACAGATCAGTAATATACTAATCCGTAAGGATTTTTTAGCATCCTTAAGGAAAAAGCTTGAATTTTGGGACGGTAGGTGTACCTCAAGAGGGATGCCGATTTCCTCTCCTAGTGCACGCATTTTTGCAAGGGCTCTCTGGTAGTTAGGACCTCCTCTCCTCACATATATGTGCACTCTTGCTGCTTTAAGCTTTGATTCCTGATTTATCAAACGTTTCATATTCAATTACGGCTCTTGAAAACAAAAGGAAGTAGCTGAATTGAGTGAATGTTCAATTATGATGATATTGATCTCACCTTCTCCTTCAAGGCTCGAATGATGCCATTAAATGTGGCAGCAACATCCGTGAAGTTGGCTATGCCGCCCCCAATTACAAGAGCCCTTTTACGGCCATCAGGATCTGAAGTTGCACACTGAAGGAACAGAAGAAAAAAAATCACTTTTGGAAACAAGAGAAAGTACATAACATGAATTACAACTTGAGCTCTAATGTGACAATGGCTGTTTCGTTTGAAGAAAGATAAGATGGGGAGGAAGAGTCCTTACATCAATTACAACTCTGGAATACTGCAATACCTCCTCTTCATTGGGTGCTCCACTATATTCTGCATAGTTGCCTAGTTCCGAAGCGAAACCAAGATCTCCAACCTGATTACAGGATAGTTTTATGTAAATTGAGGCTATGAAGATAAAATAACCTCAAAATGCTAATCCTGGGTCTTCGTATCATAAACAGAGAGACCCTTACTGTATCTGCATAGATGACACTTGCACCTCCTCCAGCTACCATAGTCCAAATTCGTCCTTTAGGGTTCAGAACAGTGAATTTCAAAGATGCACTTGTCTGCAAGGAAGTAAAAACTTATTAGAATATGAATATAAATATGATTGGTTCTTGGAAGAAGGTGTTGATGGATTATCAATGTGAATTAAAAAGTAACAGCAGCACCAATACCTTTTCATCTAGACCGTGAATATATTTTTCCGTGGAGCTCATGACTCTTCCAAATGGCATAGAAAATTCAATGTTACCCCACCTGCAAGAACAGTCGCACGTAAGATGATGAATACTGAGGGTGATTATTTAAGGTAAATACATTATGAATACTGAGGGTGATTACTTAAGGTAAGTACATTAGTTACTTTCATTTTGGCTTTTATGAAGAGGAACGGCAGAAGATAAAAGTCACTAAAGATGTGAAATATACTTCTTGAAATTCTTGAAAGCAGCGGTATCGTCTAGCTCCCCTCTCATGTCCAAAGGATAAGGCTTTCCATCAACCAAAGTAAAAGGATTCATCTCTAGAAACGTGAAGTCAAGATCTGTAAACAAAATTTCTAAAGGTTACTGCCCAATTATAACAAGTTATTAAATTTCTCTCTGCAACTCTAATGCAAGCTGTACAGATAATGTTTAACATACCTTGAAATAGAGCAAAGATAACTTGGATAAACTCCTCGATTTTTCCTTTGATCTACATCAGAAACAGACTCGTTTCAGTATTTTCATTTCTAAACAAGACAAATAAATGAGAAACTAGCTGCTAAATTAAATGGACAAGTATATATGATCACACTGGAGGTATAAAACAGCCTCAGACTATGCATTAGACCAAAAATAATAGGAAAAAAATCAAGGAACATATGGCTTCACTAAAAATGTGGCCAAACAATACCAATCAAACTCCTATTAGGCAACAAAAGCATTCTACAAGTTCATTCATCTATGGTAACGAAATTACCTCCAAGGGGAGGGTTGCAACAAGTGGAGCACATGTTTCTGCGCTAAGAGACACTCCTGTTGGGACGGATATGGTCTTAACCTGTCCAAGAACTTAGTATTTTAGCTGCATGAAAGATAGTATAAGTAGAGTAAATATATGAACGGTTTAATTCATAACAACGTTTTGAGTAGTTAATACTTTAACACGAAACAAGTAACAAATTGACATCCAAAGGGTACCTTGTCCCAATTCTCTTCAATATCAATTCCTCCACACTCTGAAAAGCTGATGCTGCACCCAAGTCGATCAGAGACAATGTTAAGGTAATACTCTTCATTGTGAGGGATGAAAGGCTCAACAATGAAGGTTGTTATGGGCCCTTTGCAGCCACTCATCTCCACCTTCAAACCGACAAAGACAACTGTAAGCCAAACATCACCTAAGCCTATCATATACAACAAGAAAATCATATAATAGAATAAAAGATACTCATAATAAGTGTTATGGTGGGCATATCTACCTCTTTGCCAAGGCGCTCTTTCACAAAAACAGCAACTTGAGACAGATCAAGATTTAAAGCAACCAAGCCACTCTTTCCACGCTTCCCAAACAACATATCAGGTTTCACAACAAGTTTCCCTGTTGAGAGCCAGGGTTCCCTCTCTACTAGCTCATTGAAATCAGTCGATTCAGTAATCTGAAGCAAAGACACAGAAGAATTCCATCATTAAAATCTGTAACACAACCATGCAGCCAATAAACACAATACTTCCAACCAACAAAATGGTACTTCTGTAAATTGAACAGCTTTGAAAAACTGTATTTAAAACCTTTGATTATTAGATCACTTAACTTTCAGGATGTTTATAACACCAAATGAGTTTATATCTACAAAATGACTACAATATTCAATCAGGCTGATAAAAAATTAGTCAATGATATTATCCTACAACACAACCTACTAAGCAAGTAGATCTGTTCATCCATAAAGTGTAAATTAATGATGATTGGTGAAGCTCAATTCTGTGATAGGATAAAATGTAATTCTGCTTGATGTTTTGGAGTATACTGATTTTAACAAGACTAAATTAGGATTTAAATCATAAATCAAACAGCAGCAAACATATTTAGGACAAGTAGACAATTCAGCTAAACTTGGATCAGATGAAACATCAAACACGATGAGGACAATGGAGCTTTCCTTTCTTAGGTTAATCCAGTAACAGTTCAGTTAAATTTCATGTTTCCTTAAAATTTAGGTCAAAGTCTCATCAAATCAACCCAAGCAAACAATATAACAATTTAAAAGAAATCAAACCATGACAATTACACAAATCTGAAATTGACACTATTTGACCGTTTAACTTTCATACACCGTAATAATAGTAACAGTTAGGTGTGAAGTTGAGCATCAACTAACAAACAGAAATCTACAGAGCTTACGCTAAATACTACAACAAACCAAATGCAAATGCACATAACATTCTTTAAAAATCAGCAGAATCACATAAACCAAACTTTTCATCGAAACTGCACTCACTCACCTGAGCAGATTTGATCGGCAACTCGGAACCACAGAGCCTCTTGAAATGCTCCTTCAAAAGCCTCTTGGAGTCGTACTCTCTGATCTTCTTGCGTGCCATTTTGATTCACCTGCTTTTCACCAAGCACACAAGGTTTGGACTCAGATCTACAGAGTATCAGACATATTAAAAAAAAATCAGAGAATCCGAACAAGAAGCTAACGATCTGAGAATCTTCAGGTAGATGAAGAAGACGATCAGAGGCGGAAATGAGGCATTACCGTTGACTGAGAGAGAAGCAAGAGATGCGTGAAGACCTTGTTTTGAACTGAGAGTGAGAACTAGTCGAGGTTCCTTATTTTATAGAAGTCGGATTCGGAATCGATTAATTTTTATTTAACTTTTTTTATTAAAAAATTACTATAAAGCAGTGGTTGGTTTCAGTTTCAGATTTGGAAAATAAATAAATAAAATAAAATAAGATTTAGCGGGAACACTTGTTGTGGGTTCTAAAAATGTGAGAGAAAAGCAATGAGTTCTAAAAATGTGAGAGAAAAGTTAGATCGATTTAACGGGTTAAAACAATGTCATACATATCGTCACTCCATCTAGTTTGTTTAAAATGTTGAAATTCAACTCTAATTTTAATATTGTCCTTGATTTTGTGTTGATTAATGCGTAAACAAAGTAAAATTGTGGATTTGGCATGAGTTAATTTGATAGTTGTGTTTCTTCAAAATCAAGCCTTTAGTTTGGTACAGAATTAGGCCTTTAAGATATGATAGGCAGTGGCTATACCATTGGGTAGGGCTGGGATGAATTGTGCTTAATTCCAATTGGATTGTGACAACAATTTGGGTCTACAATAATGAGAATGTACCTTGGCTTTGTCTAATGTATACAACATAAGTTGCATACAATAAAATTTATTGCTATATGCCTAAAATTTATTGGTAAATTTGACCACATTTTCCTTAACATTTTGTCAATGTAAATTGAGTTGACTAAACCCAACATCAAAAAGAACCACACTCTGTCAACACTTTATAGTTTATATACAAATTGATTTTTACAAGTTGGTCATGTACCTAATTAATTTCTCTTATTGAAGTTGAAAACAATAATCATCTTATTTGCTTCACTATTTTATTATTAAACAAAGGACTACATTTTTATAAGAGTAACGTTACATGTGTAAAAAATTGTACAAAATTATTTATCCTAAATGATGTGTTGACTCAAAATATAAGGAACCTTCACACGCGCATTTGTAGACTTTGTGTGAGATGCAAAATATTCTTAGCCCCAAAGTGAGTCAAAAGGCGCGTCATGTTCCTTACACTATTATCAATTCGATCTATTTTCTTACAAAAAATGTGACCCTTTTTTTAATTATTCATTATTAATAAAGTTTTGAAACAGAGAAAGCGGTCTCTTTGGTTTTATGAGAGAGTATTTGGTCTATTCAACTGAAAAACTAAATTACGTCCAAAGAAAAAGAGGAATCGGGAATCCATTTATCCCCGTTGCATAGGTTTTTTACTTTTAACTTTTCTTCATTTCACTAATAAGCTAGCTAAATTACAATATATCACATGTACATAAACGATGTGTTTTCAATTCAACGGTCAATTTATGTGAGTAAATAATGTTTTGGCGTGGCGAATAACAGCATGCAACATTCAGTCATGACACGTGGAACGATTCAAAATAAAATTGTTTATGAGAATTCAACTAATACAATATCCTAATTAGGTAAATCCTAATGGATACATGACCATTTAACCCTTCAAAAGAAAGAAAGGTCCCGCCAATTGTTCCAAGGGCTTACAGTTCGCCAGAACCGAAAGCTACGAACTTCACATTTCACAGTGCTGAGTGCTCCACTTCTCTACAGCTTCCCCAATTTCAGCTAATTATAATAGCCCTAAATCACTTTCATTTTGAAACCAAACTCAATATTTTCATTCCCGTACCGTTGATCGGAGCATCACACTCTTTCTCTTCAGCGATTCAGTTCGCACTACCTCTCCGATGGACGTAACTGAGCAGCTGAGGATTGAATCGGAGCTATGGACCCAATGGTCCCATCAAGTGCTTGAGTACACAAACCAGATACCTCCACCTCACCTCTACGCCGCTCTCGCTGTTCTGTTCCTAACCACCATCGTTCTCTTATTGCGTACGTCACACATTTCACACGTTTATTTATTTTTTAAATTTTCCCCAACAATTTAAGCATTATTGTATCTTCGTTAGTTGCTTCAATATTGTTTATTGTGCAATTCGGTGGTCGTGATTGCTTCTTTTTTACTTTCTAACTGAAGGGTTCGATCAATATGCCCAAAATTATGAAAAGTTTGAATTTTTGGTGACTGGTTAGCAATTGTCAGTGGTTTACGCAAACTAATTCTGGATGGTTGAGTTTGTAGTTCAATGCTCCATTTTAATAGTTATGCCGAAAGGGAAAATGAATCCCTCACTAGATAGGAAATTCCCGGAAAGATATATAGCTTTTCAGCTCCTAGAGTGGCAAGCAGTTTGGTAAGAACTTGCTAAGAGCACTACAAGACTGTGAAGCCATGTTTGGTCATATTAGACCAGTCTAGTGTGTTATGATCTTAGCTTAGCTAAGTGTTGATACTCAGCTTATCAATTACCTCTGAAGCTTGGGCTCTGATTCACATGTTTGTTTGATAGTGCTTTAGTTCAGCTTGGATTGGTTCATCTGAACATAAGAAGCAACATGTTTATATTTGAATTTTAAATGCAAAAAAGCTGACAAACATATTGGAGAAACTGGTGTATTGATCCTGGTAATGGTTGATGCAATTCCGAGGTCAGAGAAGAAACTGCATTGATAGTTTATTTTTCCATATTGCGAGAAAATGGCCGTTTGCAGGGAAAACCCAACAAAATACCAGCTTTTTTCTTTTTTCCTTTTCTTCCTGCATAGAGCTTATAATTTGTTTTAGTTACCTAGTAGTTCACATATAACTCCTCGTGTTAGATAATATTAAAGCATGGAAGTTCATTTTCTATCTACTAATCCTTTGGTGTTGCTTTGCAGTTCGTCTTTACAAGCGTTCAAAATCTAATACCATTTTACTTACTGGGCTTAGTGGGAGTGGAAAAACCGTCATTTTCCATCAGGCAAGCTTTATTGTTTTTTCCCCTTCAAGCAGAAGAATGTCATAAAATTCAACAAATAACTCGAGCATCCAGATTCTTTGTTATATATTCTTAGTGTACATTGACATATCTTTTATCTCTACGTCTGAGCTCGTACAGTCGTACCATGATCTACCAAGCTAACATTTGTAGATTCAGAAACCGATTTACCCGAATGACCCATAGTGTAAACTATTTGTCTTAGAATGAAATTTGATAACCATAGAGCCCAGAGCATATATTTTTGGGAAGAACTCAAATGAGACATCTCATATTAAGTACTTCATTCTAATTATAATAGGCTATTTAATTGTCGGCCTGTTCTCTAGTTTTGTAAGATATTTTCCTGCATAGCCACGTTACCAGTATGAGTACTCACTATGTTCATGAATACAACTCTACTTTATTCTTCTGGGTATCAATTTATTAACATTATTTGGTGCCTGAGCCAGCTACGTGATGGCTATTCCCGTCAGCGTACTATTACATCAGTGGAGCCAGATGAGGGCAATTTTGTACTGCATTCTGAAACAACTGAGGTGATATGGTTTTCATTGGTCTCAGATACATTTCATTGTTTTTTCCAAAAGTTGTGTTTTCTTTCTTCTAAAATGACATCTTAATATTTGTAACCCACAGTGATTTCCTTGTATAATTTTTATTTGCTTACAATTTAATTTGTCAGTTTAAAACTGATTCTATGTTTTCCCCTCTAAACGTCTGAACAGAAGCACAAAATCAACCCTGTCCATCTTGTCGACGTTCCTGGAAATTCTCGTCTTCAATCCAAACTACATGAGCTGTTACCTAGAGCAGCTGGCATAGTTTATGTGGTGGATGCTTCGGAATTCTTTTCAAAGCGTAATGCAGTTTCAGAGTAATTACAAGTCTCAGTTTATATTTTTTGGATTTAAGCACACAAGCTCACATACATAATTATTTCTGCCTACAAGGAGTCTTAACTTTTGATGCTTCATATGCCAAGGTACCTGTATGACATCTTAACTGAAACAAGTATTGTCAAGCAGAAAATTCCTGTTCTCATTTTGTGCAACAAGACTGACAAAGTTACTGCGCATAGCAAAGACTTCATATGGAAACAAATGGAGAAAGAAATATATGGCCTCATATTCTTTCCGATCTGGATAATTGATATTACATAACTAGTATTTACGGTATGCTTCTTCAGAGGTTGATAGTTTCTAACATCCAGTTAAACTTAAACCCACTTGATTATGGTATTCTCGTAGAGAAGGATGGACAACTGGTCCAAAACGGTATTTTACTGAAAAGATGCAAATTGCTGTCAACTATCATGACCATTTTCTCCTGTCGATCACTAAACAGTTATCGAACCAAACAAAAGAATTTCTTAACATTTGACTTTCCCTTCAGTTTTATGCTCTGTAATATCATGCAGTATTATTATTGATACTTGTATGGCATAAAAGTAATAAATTTCTATGTTTTGTGATTTTTCAGTGACAAACTGCGGGCATCAAAGTGTGCAATATCACAGGCTGATATTGCAAACGACCCTACACCAGGTGTAGCTGGAGAAGCTTTTACATTCTCTCAGTGCCATAACCAAGTTACGATTGCAGACGCTTCTGGCTTGAATGGTGAGATATATGAGTTAGAACAATTTATTAGGGAGCACATAAAGTCATAGCTGGATGTTTTGTTTAGTTTCCTTGTTCAGGGGAGGAAACCTGCTAGTAAAGCTGTGGGAGTACCCTCTTTTCAGCATGGTATGTGTCTCCATATATAGGATTCAGAAGTTGATTAATTAGATGCCTAGTTAGCTGATCAAGATGATCATGGGAAATAGTGTACTAGGTTTCGAGAACTGCTTATGTAACTCTGTTATATATATGTATATTTCTAGAGCTATTAGATGTCCAACGCAGGGAGTTCATCTAGATGGGCATGAGAAATGAAGTATTATTGGTTTCAACTTTCACGAATTAATTATGATATGTGCATTAGATTTGTATACAGATCTGGGTAGCCAAATTGAACTGAACTGTTTCTTAATGGGATTTTTGCATCCTTGTGCATTTCCCACACATCATTTAAGATAATATAACTAATATACTTATCGAACAATTCAAATATGGTATTGAGTTATATATAGTTAAATGTAATCGATGTGTAATTTTTTTTATTCGATGTGTAATGAACAGGTATATTATTGATTTGACAAAGATACTGAATGTGATACTGATTTCTGTTCTACAGCTACACCTTCTTTAAAAATAGTTACAATATTTACTGACTTACAAAATATGAAGGAGCTGGTCAGTAATCTTTCAGGAACTTGACGTGGATAAGTTGACAGACTGGAAATGGCTTGCGTATTGTCATCTGAAACTCTGGTAAGACTCCGGGAAATATCTTGACAGCTTGAACTGCTTCAGCCTAATAATTAAGGCGAAAATGCCATACAATGGAACATGCATCAAGCCGATTCCAAAGTACCTGTGAGGCCCAAAATGACAAGTGAGATGGGTCAATCCACATGATGTGGAAGATGCATAAAATTAGGATTAATCTCATCTTCCATTTCCACAATCATTTGCAGAATGTGAAAGTGTTGCAAGAAAGGCTACCAGATGATATTGTTAGGAACCTATGTCAAAGTGTTGCCAAAGTATTTTACACTAGGGCTCTTAAAGTCGTGATCAAGCGAAAGAATTATGGATCAAATGCTAGAAGAAAGAACACGAACAATAGCTTACCACAAAGGAGCATAAGGGGATGACAAGTCGAGAAAAGGATATGGCCACCTGAAACAAAAGTCAAAAGATTTCAAAAAAAGAAACAAAAGTCACAAGGTACCTTGATCACTTACCACAATGATATATACTTAAAACATAGATAAGAAGAAGAAGAAAAAAAATGGAAACAGAGAGGAAGCAAGGATTGGGTTAATGACTTTACCAAAGCGAAACACAAGCATGGATGATCCACTGGAGAGTGACGAACATACATGTCCATAAAAGAAAGTATGCTATCCGAAACATGGGGAAACGCTGAAAGAATATTGTTTAACTTTACAAATGTTCTAAATGAAAGTGAAAATCAAGAGGAACTTGAAAAGGAACCAAACTTACTAAGCAGTTCAAAATTGCATCACCAAGAAGGAAACCAGCTTGGATGGAATGCATTCCACCAATTAACTGCAGTTGAAGGAAATTACACATTTCAAATGTATTTTACTTTTTCTTTATCATCAAAACAAATACAACTCCACAAATGACAATTTTAAACTTAACTTTTCTACCTCAATGTACCAACAAGCTCAAGAGATAAAGGATGTTTCAGTTTGATTATATATACTTACAAAGTTCAGAGCGTAGTCATCGGGTGTCAGAAACGGATAAATAACAAGCCAAAACATAGAATCAGTGAGCATCACAGTGCCTGCACTCGTCTGCTCATGGAAAGGAAACAAATGTTATTGGCTTGCTTTTGAATTTTGACATAAACTAATTGAAACAGTCCTAAATTTATATTTGATTCATCTTCTAATAAAAAATGTTAGTTTTCACAAACTCCAGCAGCTGATTGTTATGAGATAATTTACCTGATAAATAATTTGAAGGATGTAACCCCAAGCACCTGCAGTTTCCCGAGAATAAGCTTCTACACTATTTGTTTCTGAACTTTTAGACATATCTGAACTTTCGTTTATAGTCGGAGCGACATAGCTGCCTTGCTCTGCATCTGAGTTTATAAGATTAGCCCTGTCCCCATCAGGGTTGTAACGCAGAGAACATCCGTATATCGAGAATGAAGACGCAAGCTGCAAACATAAGTTGATGGCTTAAATTTTTTATAAAAAGAAACAGCGATTCATTGTAGTACTTCATTAAAGTTAAAGAGATACCCCAAAGTAGATTATGACCAGTGCAAATGTCCACCTGTTCAGCCCAGCATCACAAACAAATTAATCAACAATATGGAAAGTAGCGCTTTTTAAAAAAAAAACATTATGCAATTTTGTATTATTGACCTATACGATCTTAAAAGAACATTTATCTGTTCTACTATAAGGTTTGGCAATGTACTATACTCTATGGACATATATCATCTTACAGCTCATAATATATTTCTCTAAGCTGGGCTTCATCGAAGTACAAGTTTCAGACCAAGTTTAATGTACAGCTAAGTACTATAGCAGATATAAAAGATAAACCCAATATGGAACTTACTCAGTATAGAAGTAGAAAACACGACCTCCAGCATAGACGAGATTGACAATGAGCATTGCCATAAGCACCAGGAAAGCAATCAATCTATAACAAAGCAACCAAGCAGGATGGATTCCTTTGAGACATGTCTTCCAAGCTTCATCCTCGTAAACAGACCCCACTTTTTCTTCTTCATTGTCGCTCCTCCCACGTTTAGACTTGTCAAGACCTTCATATTTCCATATCAGAAATGCCGACAGGGCTACAGAGGTTATAAGCCATAGCGCACAAAGAAAGAACCTCCAGTTCAGCCAGTAACTTAATGTAGCAGAATCAGAGGACATAACTGACTTCCAAGTATATTCCGAGGATCCTGTTAAGAAATATGTAAAGTCAACCCTTTTATTATCCATATTCTAATATGCTTTTTGATATGTTTCCAATGACCCTAACTGAGAAGGAAAGATTAATAATTTAAAAAAAAACTACAGATTCTACACTACATATGCAAGTGAATGAGAGAAGCCAAATAATGATCTTAACATTATTTGGGAAATTTCAGTATGGAAAAAACTGTGCATAGCTAATTTACATATAATCCTCATAGAAAGAGCTGAAGAACTAATTCTTGGCATCTCAACTAAAAGTTGTCAATTGACACTTTACTGGAAAAAGCTAGATTTCAATATCAAATTAGAGAACTCTCTAAACGAGATGAAAATAAAGAAAAACAATAAATTCAACAGCAACCCAAAATTTGAAGCCAATAAAGAAACTGAACCAGGAAGGCATGTGATAAATAAACAAAGTTAAAAGGAAACAAAATCCACAAGAGATCCAAAAATTGCAAAGCCCCCATCAACAGAAACATACATAGAAACCATAATCAACCCATGAAATTCACATAATCACAATTGTTGCACCTAAAAAACATATACTACAGAGAGTCAATGCTTCACATGAGCGAAATTCACCAGCCAAATTCCACTAAAACTCGACGAGGAACAAAGAGCAAAATGAGAGAGAAAGTGGGTCGCTTACAGTTTAGAGATGAAACGCAGGTGAATTGGGCAAAAAGGAAGATAAGCTACGCTTCTGTGAAAATTTTGTAGTGTTGAAGACACAGAAAGAGACAGAGACAGAGGATGTTGCTGTACGGAGCAGTTACCGTTTTGGTCATGGAGGATCGATCTCAATATTATTATATAAAGGCGCTAGTTGTCTTGTCGGATTCAGGAAACAGTCTAAACAGAGAAGACAAGAAGGTCCATTTTAGAGTCTCTAATTTTTCCACAACTACGGCTTTTGTTGGCTGATTTGCTGGGATCTGGGATTTGTTTGCTTCATATATAGCATCTCTCAGGTAGCTTCTAGTTCTGGCAAGTAAAAATCAACCATTTTTGCTGACTAATGCAAATAATTAAAGCAGTGTTTATCAGTTACAATTTGACTGTTAAATTGGATTTGGAATTGGATTACATAACTATTTTATTTGTCACCATCCTCCCAAAAAATTGCTTCTTTTTTCATGGAATATAAGATATATACCATGCAAATTCCTTTTGGAGCCAAAGCTAAAAGGATAAAAAGACCACAGTAATGTTAGTTTTCCCCAAAAAAACAAAAACAACTTATTAATTGAGTATAATATAGTTGATAATTGACATGTTTCATTGCTTTACTTTTTGGGGGGTTGGCCTTAACATTACTATGAAAAGAAGAAGAGAAACATCTTTACAATCTTGCTACATACATAAATTTTAGACTAGCTCGGGGACTCAACGAAGAGTGTTACATTTTGATTTTCATTGTTCAATATGGGATTCAATATTTGTTTTTCAGATTACCATTTCAACAAATGGTGTTTCTCATTTCATTCCTTAAGGAGCTTCTTCACGATTAGATCGACAGGTAAAGAGCCTGGAGAGGCTGATGAGTCATCCTCCTCGGAATCACTTTCGTTGTCTTCATCATACTCGCCGTAATCGGTGAAGTATTCATCCTTGTCTGGAGGACCATCTTGAAACGATGAATCATCTCCGCTTGCCAATATTACTGCGGGATAGGAATGCTCTGCCGCTTGTGACATGCTCTCAAATTCCTGTACCTTCTTCAGAAGCTCATCGGGACCAAGATCGGTCTCATCCAGCACGAATGCCTTGCTCGAGTCAATAGCGCGCTGCCACAGAGACATCATTTTAGGGCTTGATCTCACTGTTTTAGTGTCATCCTTGCCACCTGAGAATCAAAATCAACAATGAGAAATCAAAGGTGGTAATCAAACCAATTCCCGTGTCAATGTTATCAAGCAGTAGCAGGGAACACCTTGACTGGTTGCCATACTCACACATAACAGCTTATATATGGAAATATCAAGATGTATATAAAAATAACCTAAATATATAAGGAAAAGGTTGCTATGGTGTAAATGGCCTATTACTGTTAGTGCAAGTATTGGTATTACAATCACAGAGCACTGCAGCCCGTGGAGATATTTACACTAATCAATGAACTAAACATTCGTTTTGATAAGATAAACACCCTTTAGTGTACAAAAGATACTGATCCTTAAACCTTGGTTGCAAATGCACCCTTGACAATAAGTTACCATTCCCTTTCTAGTTTACAAAAAGCTGTCATCTATCACACTACTCACAACATGGGCATTTATGTGCAATTTTTTTAGGGTCTTGCAATGTTTACATTGCGTAATGGCATACTTTTCTCTGAGAGAAGAGTCATGAATACAAACCCACCCACATTGCACATAAACAAAAATGATAAATGTAAAAAGTATAATTATGTAGAGGTTGAGATAACTCATTGTTTCAGGCTCTAGTGTGCTTAAATATACGTAATTCTGATTGTTTCAAAGAAGAAAAAAGAAAGAAGACAGTGTGCCAATCTCTAATGCATACTTGAACCATCCAACTACCTGCAACTTGACCTAGACGGGGAATTGTAGGTGTTCGGTACATTGATTTCCACTCATGTCCTCTCCAGATCAATATCTGTTCATCTTCGAAAGATAATAGCACACAAGGAACCAATTCCTAGACACAACACAGAAGAAAAGTATCAGAAAACAGATGTTGTACTACTGTCCACCCTGACTTATAAGCCATATCAAATATGAAAACATAAAAATGATACAAGTATAACATCACCATACAGCACTCAATAACTAAACACTATTTTTTCTGCTCATCCACTGAGACTTGAGAGTCACATGCAAGCAGAAAAGGCATAGATGAATGTAAACCACTGAGCTTTGTCATTTATGCCAACTTAAATTGAAACAATACCCCATACCATAGGAAGCTCTCTTGAAATAAAAGCTTTAGCTGAGCATAACTTCCTAAGTGAGTTATGCTCGTCTGTAGACTGTAGGCAGGTTAGGTTGTGCACATGCTTGCATAATAAACTCATGCAGTAAGAAATGGGAAAAAAAAGTCAATGATTATAAGGTGATTCAAAGATTGATTTAAAAATTTCACATATTATTTCTGCTACTAGACAGCCATAATCTATTTGCTAAGATCAGTGCCTAGTAAAGGAACAAACTATACAAACCTTAAGCTTCGCCCCTAACTTCTTGTAATCAGTTGCATGCATCCCTTTGCAATCAATCTTCACAATTGGACTTGCTTCGAAAGCATGTCTAACATCTCGCACCAAAGTGATATATACTCCATTTTTTGCTGCAGCGTGACAAAAGGGAATTGTTCATTTGAACAAATCAGTATTATTTTAGTCTTTGGTTTGTGCTGCATTTATTCTTCTTGCAGCGTTAAAGCCCATATAACATTAACATTTGCAGTAATTTTACTCATTTACGAAAAGTAGTATATGCAAAGCAATCTAGGGACTTTCACAATCCATATATTTATAGAAGGAACACCAAAGAAAGGAAAATGGTGATTATATCAGAAATAAAACCTTTAGAACATGAAGATCAAAATAAAGAATCAGTGGTTAATAACTTACATAATTTACATATTGGCAATAATTTTTTTCCTTTCTTTTTTAATTCATCAGCTTCAGGTTTTGTCAATCCATCTGGAGGGTCTTGGATCAGCTTTGGGTAAACGGGTGCAGCTGGCTTCCAGATCATCACTGGGTACTGTGGACGAGTACGATAATCGTAATTTCTTCCACGGAAAAGATAAACTACACCACCAGCTCGGTGAATTATCTTTCCTCCAGTTTTTTCCTAGCATCACATTAGACACAATCAGCTTTTGTCATGCAGAAACCAACTGCGTAGATTAAGATTCATAAGGGACAACAGACAACATGCTGTAAGTGAATCTTATCAAGTGAAAAGCAGTAGTCTTTTATGAGAAAAAAGCAATGGAACTAACATGACCAATATTTATCACTACATCCATACTGTCACAAACAATTTCTGCAATGAGTTTTAATTTCTACTTAAAAGATACTAGATGATACTACTGCTAGTACTATTGAGTTCGAAACATCTTAGACTTATACTAATTTTTTTCCTTTGGAGTAAAATATACTATAGTGACAAATCCAAATGAGATCCTAAGATACAACTTCAAAGTAGAACTGCCTCCAACTGAACTCTTAATGACCCAAACAGTATTCTGCAAGTTCCGAGATCATATTGTGGCACAAGCTTATTTTGAAGTAAACTAACAAGCCAAAAAGCGGCAATTTTTTCTTTATTGAAAAATCACATTACATTACAGTGTTGACAACTACATCCAAATCCTTCAAGAATTAAGTCAACAGTCAATAATGCACATTTAACATAGTAAACTAAACTAGATAACAACCAACAGAAATCATACGCACATACAATTCAACAGAATTAAGAATTTGATTCGATGCAGAACATGAATACCTCTAAATGCTTGCAAATATTCTTCATATCAACTGTGGGAACACCTTTGCATCGAACTTTACAAACACTTCGCCGCTTCCAGTGCAAGTGTATCAACTCCAACATATTATGAGTCAACCCATCCCTTCCTACACCACACCCATATTCATGATCAAATCAACCAACTCCGCCCATTAAACACTAAATCAAACGATGACCCATTACACAAATTCATAAAACAGCAACAGCTACAGCTGAAAATTTTCAAGATTTAAGCAGTAAGAGCTTACCCAGATTGATCTGGCGGTTATCCTTCGTTCGGGGCTGGATAAGCGTCTTGATTTCCCATTTCTTCAATGGCTCTCCGAGAATCTCCTCCCGCGACTTCATATTCTTCGGAAACCTCCCGAACGGAAACGGACCCAGCATTTCCTTCACCGCCGCCTGGCCCGGCCGCGGCGGCATGAGCGAGTCGAAGAGCGGCGTCTTCTTATCTGACCTCTTCTTCAACGGGGCCTTCCCGGTCCACGGCCGGGGCATTGAGGGAGGTGCGAAGGGAAGAAACGCAGGCTCTCGGATAGCCAAGGGCTTGACCTTGGGAGTCTCGGAGTAGCTGAATTGAAACTCGAAAGGGGCTCCGGGGAGTTGGTAAGAGACGCCGGACTCGCCGACGATGACGGAGCGGCTTCCGTCGGTGGAAATGACACCTTCTCGGACGGGTTTGTAGTATTTGGAACGGTGGTGGACGGTTTGGAATGCGGGGTTGGTGGTGGGTTGGGATTTAAGGGGTTTTGGTGGGTATTTGGGGATTGGGATGGGCGGAGGAGGGGGAGAGGTGGAGTCGCTTGGAGGTGGGGTTTGGGGCAGGGAGGAGAAGAGGTTGGGACCGAGTAGACATGCACGAATCGCCATTGGAGCAACTGCTGCTC
>JAYMTA010002316.1:0-16844 GCA_036897625.1 Pelargonium cotyledonis | reverse complement strand
AAATTGGACCAATAAGAATGTGACACGTGTCATTTACAATTTAAATTCTCACTATAAAGTGACTAAATATTACGTTTAAACCTCTAAATTGTTAATTTATTACTTTATAATTTTATTTGTCTTATACGTAATTCAATACATCTGGAATAATTTTATTTTCTTCTACAACTAAAATAGTATAATCACCGAGACTTGTCATTTGTCAATCTTAAATAACTTACAAGAGAAAATGAAAAACTCAAATTTCACGTAATTAGTTTTTCATAGGGTAAAAAACGGTAAATGGGTCAAGTTTTAAAACCCAAACCCGAAACTGGTTGAGGTTAGGTAGGCCCAGCCACTCTTCAAGATCATGGCGGTGACCTGAGAATGAGACTGACAGGTGGGGCTCGTCCGTAACTGGTAGACAGATTGGGCCACGTGTTCTCTGCCATGCACAATATTATATTACTATTTATTTATCACCACTGTGTACCAGTAAATATTTTTTATAAATCAAAAAATAAGTTTGAAAGATTTATCTTAATCAAGATGATAAGTAAAATTAAACTCATAATACAAATAGAGTTTTAAAACAATTTGACATGTATCTCAATTTATTCTCTATTGATGCCAACTTTAATTATTTTAGTGTTTTTTTATATTGTATTTAGAAAAAGAATATTAGTAAAAAGAAAAGAGTTGACAATAGAGATTCATTTAAATTTATAAGAGTAGAACACAATACAAATTCACGGTCATATTTGTCTTGACAAATTTGAAAATGCAAATCACTAATTCAAATTTATTTCTTTGGTGTCTTTAGTGGGTGTATGTCAATAATAGGATGTATAAGAATATTCTTTGCTATCTTATATTTACACATGAAAATATGTTACATGCGTGAGCCATTAATAAATACATTTCCTCTATCACCTTTATAAGAATTTCGACTTCGAGATATTTGTCTAAAGCAGTCGTGGTAATTTTAATTTTCGGTAAAATTGATTCAAGCTGATACCCTCGCATCTAAATCTCATTTGAAAGAAACTTATAATTGAGTATAGATTTTTTTTCCCTTTAAAGTAGCTCTCATCTTTTAACTCCAAAACTCATATCAAACCGTCAATAAAAAAATTCAAACTCGAGACCTTAAAAAAAAAAAAAAAAAAAGGCTTAAAACGTTTGACTCGATATCTTTATTTACTGTATTAGATAATTAGTTATCGCTACTCTGAATTTGAAAAGAATAATTGCTGCAATAAAAACGGTAAAGAGAATAAGAGAATGCGACAACCAACGAAATTTCGTTGGTACGGAGTTGAAAATAGCCGTCAGGGTAAAAGCCAGAAACAACAAAGTTTGGATTGGAGAATGTATTTGACCAATTGTAAAAGTTAAGAGGGCATTTCTGGTACATCTCTGCTAATTTAAAGGTTCTTCAAATTGATTTGATAGTTGAGACCTGAGAGAGAGAGAGAGAGTCCAGTAAGAAATGGGAACTCAGTAACTACAATTCTGTATTTATATACTAAGAAACTTTATTTAATTTCGACGTTGTCAGATACAGCGAACCAGTAAGTTACAATCAACATAACCAGAACCAAGAAGAAGAATCGACCATAACCAGAACGGCACTGTCTCTCTCTGCTTCGGTTTCTCGGGTTTTCTGGTACGTCTTCTTCTTCTTGTTGTTTTTTTTTTCTTCTTTTTTTATTTTTAGGGCTCTCTAGATCCTTCTTCTTCTTCCACTTTTAGTTTTAAGTTCCAGTTTTAGGTTTTTTGACTCAAGACTCACCAATCTCAATTGTGTCTTTGCGTCTCTGTTTACACTTGCTCTAACACAATCCGCACACATAAATTATAACTCCTAATTTTTCTCTTTCTTTATTTAATTTCAACTTTTTTGGTTTTTGTAATTTACCAATTTGGTTTTGTTTTGAATTTAATAGAGGCGAGAATCTCATCTGCCTCGCCGGAATCTCAGGAGGAGCAGTTTGAGTTTTTGTTGGATTTGGCCGGAGCAGAGAGGTGTTGGTGGTGGTTGGTTGTGGATTCCCAGGAGAAGCAATGATGGAGAGAATTTTAATGGCGGCAAGTGAAGTTGGAGGAGAGTCATTGATTGGCTCCATCAAAATTGCTGTACTGCCAATTGCAAAAGTTTTCACAATGTGCTTCTTGGGATTCCTTATGGCCTCCAAGTATGTAAACATTTTGCCTGCCAGTGGAAGGAAGCTTTTGAATGGGGTATTTTTCTAACCCTAATACCAATAAGCTCTTTTTTCACTTGAATCATCACTAATTGTTGTATTGTATGATCATGGCAGTTGGTCTTCTCTCTCTTGCTCCCTTGTTTGATTTTCTCGCAACTTGGACAAGCTATTACTCTAGAGAAGATGCTTGAGTGGTAAACACTATCTTACATTTGTTGTTGCTTAGTTCCATAAACATTGAACTGTATGTCACTGATATGGTGTTTACATTCCGGTTTTATCTTATCTATATATCTGTTATCTACTTGCAGGTGGTTTATCCCGGTCAATGTTGTTCTGGCTTCCATCTCGGGCTCCCTGATTGGTTTGGCTGTAGCAATCGTTGCTCGTCCACCATACCCCTTCTTCAAGTTCACAATTATACACATTGGAATTGGTAATTCTTAGGCTGCTTTTCAACTATATTTATTATCAATATGGTTGTTTTTATTCAACACATTAATACCTTCACTGCTTTCAAAGTTGAGGTTTAAAATGAAATTATACTACAAAGTACAAACCCTCCTTACTTTGAAGATAGGATGTAATTGTGTAGTACTACAGAGGAAGAAACAGAGAAGTCTCTGGTTATTGAAGTTCGTAGATACTTGCTTTTGTCTCTCCCATTGAATTTGAAAACTTTGCTTTGAACTTCATACTAAGTATCCATTTCAGTTCATCTAGAAGTTATGTGAGACAAGATGAAACAACAAATTTTATATTGTGTATTTGTGTGTTAAAAGATAGATAGGTAAGTAAATGAGGAGGTGCATGTGGGATAGATATGGTGCTTGTCATAGACAAGTGATCAGGATAGTGTGGCATTAGATATATAGATTAGCTAGCTATTGGTGATACCTGAAACCTTAAGTATCTTACATCGCGAACAACGCATTGAAAGGTATGTGATAAATCATCATTCTCTTGGTTCTAGAGTTGAATGATCAGTAGTATAGAAACCTAGCCGTGAGCCCTGAGTTGGGGTCTCATCAAGTCTCCATTTAACTGGAAAAATTGAGACCAATTTTTTTTTTTTTTGAGTAATTGGGTTTTTATGTTGACTACAGGTAACATTGGAAATGTGCCACTTGTTCTGATTGCTGCTTTATGCCGAGACAAATCCAATCCATTTGGTGACTCTGACACATGTAGTACAGATGGGACTGCATATATTTCATTTGGCCAATGGGTAAGAATGCACATAACATTTCCAAAAATTTCTACTGATTCTTGTTAGTATTATCACCAAGGTTAAACTGCAATGAATCTGTGGTTTTATGATCCCGAATTTGACTACTACGATTTCTAACATCCATCATCATATTACATGAGTCCTGTCTCTTTGAAAGTACCTTTCTTCTCTTTGTGAGTGATAATATTTACTCAGTTTTCTCTTTGAAGAATGCAATTTTTGGGTCTTCAAATGTCATTGTCTCCTGAAAAGCATTATGAAGTGGTTCTCTTTGCTTATAAATATAAATGAACTTACTCATGCATACTTTTTCTGTGAGGGGTTTGTATCGTCATCTGATATAATCATGAAACATCGCCTAAATAGATTCCGATGTATGTGTCTTAGGTGGGTGCAATTATCCTGTACACCTACGTGTTCAATATGTTGGCACCTCCACCAGAAGGTACCTTCGATATTGAGGATGGACCTCTTCCCGTCAAAACCCCTTCAAAGGATTGTGCACCTGAGCAAATTCCGTTGCTTGAGGAGGAGACTGAATCAACAAATACTGATGCTTCATCAGAGAAAGGAAAGGTGAGAACAAATTGTTTGCTGGATATCCACATATGCAGAAGCTAAGGTACATTTATCTGTTAACTTTATGCTCTTTCTTTTAAGAACAGTAACACGCCATGTTTTCTGTTGCAGATTAAAAAATTCCTGGTTTTTGTGTATGACAAATTGAAGCTAAAGCAGATTCTTCAACCTCCCATCATTGCATCTGTGAGTTTCATCATGCTTGATGATTTGTTCAGTATTCTTTTCTGTTTTGTTTTTGTTCTTTTCTATACCACAATTGGAAAATCTGTGTGTGTGTGTTTTTCGTTTGACAAATCTGGATAATCATTAAATGAATGCATTTTGTTTCATGTCTGTGTATACTGCAGATCTTAGCCATGGTACTTGGTGCAACACCCGTTTTGAAGAAATTGATATTTACGTCTGATGCTCCATTTTTCTTCTTCACTGACAGCTGCATAATTCTTGGGTATGTTGTATTGCATACTATGCAAACAGAATCTTACCAGCTCTAGTAGTCACCTTTACTTGCTATTTTATATAGCATATTGTTTTGTAGATAGCTAGAGAAACATGTATAGATCATGGATTGAATTGAAACCTAGTCTTCTACTGCCTGCACTGCAGTAGAGGGCTAGAATCCATGACTAACACACTAGATTCCACTGAATTGCACTCTCAGACCCTGCTGGCTCTTATTAATTTGCTACCATCATGTATCAGAAATTTAGATGTTCCTTTTTATACAGGCATTATGTAGAAGTTTCTTATTCCAAATATCATAACACAAATCCTGTCAAATGAATCATTTTGATAAATCTTTGCATGAACCAGAATATCATTACAAATCATGTGCCAAAATCTTGGCAGAAAAAAGCTGATAGTAATAGTTTAACTACCCTATATATACTATACATAAATACAGTTGCTTCAATATAAGAGTGGTACTTAATTCTCTGATTTCATATATTAATCGGTCATGCTTGTGGTTAACAGGGAGGCAATGATACCATGCATCCTTTTGGCATTAGGAGGCAACCTTGTCGATGGTACGTTAGCTTCACATGAAGCATGCTTTTATTATACTGGTGTTTTGCTCTTTGGATTGGCTTTCTGATGAGTTTCTGTTTTCGCATATGCAGGACCAGGGAGTTCAAAACTTGGTATGCGGACAACTGCAGCTATCGTTTTTGGGCGGTTGGTTTTGGTCCCCCCTGCAGGACTTGGCATCGTCATGCTGGCTGATCAGCTCGGCTTCCTCCCCCCTAATGATAAGATGTTCCGATTTGTCCTACTCCTTCAGCATACAATGCCCACATCCGTGCTGTCTGGTATGACCAAATCATCATTTCTATTGACCCACCCGAGCATTTAATCTGTTCCTCATGTGAGCGTCGTTTTATTAACTTGTTCCTTGTTTGTAGGAGCTGTGGCCAGTTTAAGAGGCTGCGGGAGGGAAGCGGCTGCTGTCCTCTTCTGGGTTCACATTTTTGCTGTGATATCAATGGCAGGGTGGATTGTTCTCTATCTCAATATACTATTCTGAAGCTGATCCTTTCTCAGCCATTGCTATCATGTCTTTCTTTTCTGTCAAAGTGAATAGCTAATATAGATCAGTTGAAAAGTTGAAATCATTTCATGGAGTGGGAAAAGTGAGAAAATGAGCTGCTGCCATTGTTTGTATTAGAAGTTGTTAAAGGGCGCTTGTGAACATTTTCGCTTCTAATGATTTTAACGTTAACTGCCTCTTTTGCTTGCTTAACTGCCCGTCGGATCATTTGCATCAGCAATTCACAATATTGCTATGCATACTAAGCTTCTACAAGTTATGTATGAGAAAAAAAAGAAAAATTTACCAGCTTATCGCACGTCTGATCAAGAAAGGAGGATTCTAATCTTGGCGCTGTATATCATAATGTTGATGTACTTACTATAACAGATTAATTCAAAGCTTCTGTAAGTTTGTTCCAAAATGAAAACCCATGAACAAAAATTGATAATTCATGATCAGTGTGCCCAAAATAGGGTTTATTAGATGTTACTGACCATAACTTGAGCCATAATGACGATAACCTAGCTAGCCCTATGATCATCCTTTAAAGCTTGTCACAATACATCATGAACAAATAGTTTGCCCCCACAACAAATTTGGCAAGAACTATGAAAAATTTACTCATTAGAGATAACCCAAATCCAACCCATTTTTGGGGTGTAAAATGTGCATATTTGCTCTATATGATCCGATTCGACCCAAAAGTTAGTCGGATTGGATTTCAGATTATTATTTTTTGAGGGTTTGGGTACAATTGCATGTTCTACTTTGAACATGACATTGCAGTAGCCAAAAACAGGCAGTGCCCTAAAAACAAGTCGTCAAGATAGCAGGGAATTTGAACTATGAATACCATCAAAGAAAGAATCCACACAGCATCTATGTTATATCAAAACAACTAGCGGCATTGGTACACAAGAAAAATTGAACCACCCCAGCATACTTCCAAATGAGACCTAATGGCCGAGGAAAAGATCCAGCTGTACACTTTTATATGATTGTCAGGCTAGTTTTGAGCGGCACCTTGACGACAGAAGAACGGGCAAAGCATATACTAATAGAATTAGAAAGACATTCAACGTTTGCATGATTGTAAACAATCGATACTGCTTAGAAAAAAGACCACCATCTCCGGTTTCTGTTCTCTCTTTGGTTTGGGGAGACAGACCCATGAATTTGTTGAGCAAAGTTGGAATGACCTGTTCGCCTCCTTCCTTCAGTAAGAGGATTGCCTAGCCACAGCACAAGAGCAATGCCCACCAAACTGACAATCGGGGCAGCAAGATAGAACCACCTTCCTCGACTATTCTCCCTTCTAGAGCTGTATGTGTCAGCACCTGAATCTGATAAGTCTCTCGGGTCTGTTCTGCCTTGACTATATTCATGAACTTCATCAACTTCAGCTCTGTCTGAGGCATCAAAGGAACTGTCCACACTCTCGATGTCTTGTTGGATTTCATGAATCCTTATCCTATTGCCTCTATTCCGCTTCTCCTCTTCATAATCCTTGTCATCAGTTGGTAGCTCATATCGACAGAGAGGACATGTATTTCGAGAACTCAACCATGGCAAGATGCAGGAAGGATGATAGAGGTGAAAGCAAGGAAGTTGGTTCACTTGAGAGCCAAGTAGTAAGAGATCCTTGCAGATTGCACAAGCCAAACCATCATGCTTCAGGTGTTCCTGATTAACGGCAACAAGAGGCAGAATGTTCACAAAAGACATAGCTGCAGGAGGTGCTCCTCGTCTTGAATTGTCATTCTCGGCAAGATGCTCGAGGAGTTCTTCAAAGCCTCTAGCATCAAGATAATCCCCAGAATTTCCAGTGTAAGGCAGTAATTCTGACTCCAGATTAGCAAAGATATCATGTCGATATGTTTGTCTACCTTCCCTGGCTCTCCAGCGACTTGTACCGTTCAATTCAAGAGGTTGGAAATGTCGGCGCCAATTGGCAAGGCCATTGTTCTCACTTTGATTTGAGATGACGGAATCTTGCGGATGGGCTGCTGCAGAGGTAGCCGTATCTTCCTCAGCATCATCTTCCTCCCATTCCTCATCTTCTTCCTCTTCTAGATCTTCTGAGTTCCATTGATCGAGACCAGCATGCATTGGGTCAATATCAGTATCACTATCAAATTCGCTACCATCATCTTGTAGAATATATGCATCCCTATCAAAGAAACTATGTCCATCCACAGAAGCATCGGAGTCCCCTCCATAAGCACTAAAAGAAATCGCATCGCTGTCATTATGAAATACCCTGTATCGCCCAAAACTTACATTTGATTCAGTTTCCCCATATAGAGAATCCAAATTATCAAAACCATCACTTTCGGTATCAGATAGTACCCTACGCCATCTTCTTGACCCACTTGGAGTAGTACGGGAACTAGCGTGCTGCAATATCCTCGCAGGAGTATCAGCATCTACAGGTTGATCTTCGTGCCCAGAAATAGTGGACTGATTTTGCCTCGCCAAATCAATCATTTGTGAGAACTGTTGAGAGAAAAGAGTGTCCATTGACTCGGAACTGCTGTACCTGGTTCTCCTCGGTCTATGTGGCCGCCTGCGATGAGATTCCTGAGACGGGCTCCCAATATCTTCAAGAAACAAAAATTTACAGTCCCCGCATATACTTATAGTTTCAAGGTCCCCAGATGCCTCATTGTCAGGTGAAAGGTTTCTTTGGCATAGAGCACACGCAGTGGATCGAGCAGAATGTTCACCTACCAAGCTGCCGTTCAAGTGGCCTGGGGCAATGGACTGTGAGAGCCTTTCAGCATCCATAGACTAAAACTGAAGCAAAGAGCAGAAACTGAAAACCACATTGACAAGCGATTACAACAAAATGACACGGGGTTGGGATAATTCATGCAATACGAACACTACTTAACAACTTCTTACACTAAGCCTGGCCTAAGTTCAAACTCCAGAGCATCTGGGGCTCGCTAATATCTGGATTTCCGAACCATCGGCTTTACCCTCATTTGTGAGATGCAGTTGGATCCTCTAAGAAACCCAAAAACCCCATTATTGACTTATCAGAGGGGGAAAACAAAACAATCCACTGCTCTACACAACATCCAACATACATGGAACTGAACATGTTCGTGTAAGGTACACATCAAACTGAAACCGGAAGTGATGATTCGACACCAAGTACGACGAAAAGGGTTCAGTGGCCTATAACTCTAAATTCAGTGAATGGTTGGTTAAATGCAAAAAACTTCCAGCATAGCAAGAAAAGTAAACGTTGAATTGGTGCCAAATTGAAAGCACAGAAACTGAAAACGCATTGCAAACAAGCAAAAAATCATATCTTGACAACAAAAAGCTAACATAAACGCACAAATCACAACACAAACTAGGTATATTGCAAGGCATGAAGTAAATACCAGAGAAGGAAGCGAATTGAATTAGCTGTAATTGTCCGATAACATCAACTAAGGGTCTGATTCCTTACAAAGAGGTCACGATTCTGCGAGCAAATGCATCGTAAGGATTAAAACAGAAGCCAATATGGGAAAAAAATTGACGCAGAATTAGGGTTATGACATACGAGTGATTGAATAGAGAATCAAAGCAAATCGAAATCGGTTCGATGAGAAACAAAAGATCGTGCGAGTGGTTGGTTGGGTAGAATGGAGGTGAGCCTCACAAAAGTCTCACTCGCTCTGGGTCGTCTCTCTCGTCTTCAATGAGACTGCGTCGTTGTCGTGTTGCATCACTGTGAAAGAAATGAATCACTCTTTAAAGTGAAAATCAGGTAATTACTAATTACATGACAACAAAAATAAAAATGTAACATTAATTCAATTATTTTATGATTTTTTAATTATAAATGTTGCACTTTAATGTGCATTCTAATTTTTTTTTAATTTTATAATTTGTATACATAAATAAATATATAGCTTAGGAGAAATTGTTGGGAATAAAATTTGGACCTAACTTAGTTTTAGGAGCAAGCCTAATTGATAATTATGAAATCAATTAATGGGTTTCTATAATTACCACTCAAGATTGACATTGTGACGTTATTTGATTGGTTAACAGTGATAGTGAGCTTATATGTTTCCTTTTGAACATACCATATTTTGGATGTCTTGCATAATTTTAAAATTGTTTAATTTCTAAACGAAATGGATGATTGTTTGAGCTTCAACGAAGATGTGACATCCTAACAATTCAAATGAAAGTGGCCGCAAAATAAAAAGATACTACTTGTGCACACGGGGCGATGGGCTTGACTCTTTTCCATGCATCGGGCACATAGAGTTAGGAGGTGTGTATGAGTGTGAGGCAATAGAGCATGTTTTGGTACTGTGGAGTTGTCTAGTGCTACAACTAAAATACGCATAGCCCATTAAGGTGTGAAAGCAAGTGGACGATGAACGCGCGTGCATACAATATGTTGCGAAGAAGATGACAGATATGTGGGGAGTGCATAAGTCTGCAACGCGTCCCAATGCCAGCCCAAGCCAAATTTCTTTTTAGTTGGGTTGCGCGTTGCTTGCTTATGTCATATGTCTAAATAGTCTTGTGGGAAGTTCTAATACGTCGCTATTTGAGCTAAATTCCTTATTGGTCTCACATTTTCTTAGTTATTTTTGTTAAAGCACCCTTATTTTAGATTTGTTTGCTTTGATGTTCTTGACCAAACAATTTATGTTGACACCATTGGCAGAATAATCTTCTCTTGACTTCCTTGGTTGAACAACTATAATGGGCCTCTTAGGTGGAGGCTCCAAGATGAGCTCCTTAATTTTTTCACCTTCGAGTTGAGGACAGTCTCATCTAACATGAAATTTATGAGTTTATGTTGTTTAGTCATCGAAGTAACTCATATGGGTGTCATTCGTAATGTTGTTGCTTTCATGTACATGTATTGATCTCTCTACAACTTTCATGATTTTATCATAATTATAAAGTTGGAAGAAAGAATTTTATAAATAAAACTAAAATATCAAATTTAAAGTCTAATCACAAATAGAGTGAAAAATATATAAAAGAACTCTTAACAAATTAGCATCGTTATTTGAGCTTAGCGTCTCAACCTATCGTTACTAGTTTCGACCGTTATCATTAGCATTGACTTAAGGTTAAATACATAAAAATATAAAACAAAAATCATTAACCTCTACCTCCTCAACTCAACTACAACAAGTGATGTGGATTGGAGGAATTGTGGTGCAAGGCAAAATGCAAATTCAGTCATTGGCTTGGCCTTGTATCCCAACCAATCACTACCCTTCTTTGGAGTTATCCATATACATATGACCTTCACGCGCTTTTCATGTGCGCATGAACATAATAATTACTCCATTTTTTATACTCTCTCCGTCTTAAAATGAATGTTTTATTTGTTTTATTTTTTTTTTTTTCAAAATGAGTGTCATGTTTCTATTTTTATGTTATTATATTAGTGCTCTTCCCATATTATCCTTATCACTTATGCACATGGGCAAATCTATACATGAGTGCACATGAAAAAAGTAAGAATTATATTAAAAACACACTAAATTATTTTATAATTTTTAATTTTTATAAAAAAATAAAAACAAGACAAACGTTATGAAAAAGAGTGAGTACTATTTTATTACACCAATACCTTTCTTTTAATTATTAAAAAAAAAAAAAAAAAGGGCTTCCTTTGCCTTTCTGTCTTGATCCTTCTTTCCCTTTCTCCTCCACAATTTTGCCTATTCAATGGTCCATTACTGCTCTTCTTTCTACAGAAATATATCATATCATATCATTATATTAATATTCCAAACTTCCATCTCTGTCACCTCAGCTCTGGATCATCACTGTTATGCAAATCATCATAAATTCATAATCTCATTAATTAATTTTTTTTCTTCTTCTAGGAAGCTAAATTATAACTGACAAAACACTATTATTACTGTAATAATCTGATTCTGGGTTCTTGATTTTCATTACTAATCTTCCTAATCTCCTCCTATAAACAGAAACCGGCAGTATCAGCAACTCCATCTCTTTTAAAAGCTGAGAGAGGAGAGGGAGCTTCTTCATTTCCATCCCCAAAAAATCTCCCATTTTCTCTTCTAGCTGGTCCTGCTCTTCTTGCCCTACCTTTATTTTTATTTATTTTTTAATAAATCATATGAGAGTGAGTGATACAACCCTTAATCATACAAGTATTTACTCGGACCTGGGAACTAACAAAAACAAAAATGTCCAGGTTGGTTCTTTCAGTGGCATTGTCTTTTTATCTAGTACAGTACAAAGTTTGTGTTTTTCTTATTTTGTTTTGGTTTTCATGATATGGGTTTTGGTTTTTGGTGGTTGTAAATGCAGTAGTTGCAGTAGTAGTAGAAGGAGAAGCAGAGAATCACAGCAAATGTCAATGTGCAAAGAGCAAGGAATGGTGGGTCTCAGGAGGAGGAGCCCCAGAATCTCTGCTTTGGATGCGTGCAAATCCCAAACAATGAAGCGCGTGGTGGATCAGCCCCTTGCCCTTTCCTCTCCTCCTCTTGTTCAGGAGGCAATGGAGCTTGACCTTGCTTCTGGTAGTACCCACCATGGTCATGGTCATGGTCAAGCTCAGGGGCCAGCTACCAGGACTAGGAGGAAAAAGAGAAAACTCAGGCCTCTTGAAGATGTCACTATCACTAGTACTGTTTCATCAGTTGATCCAAAACCCAAACTCAAGCAGGTCTATTTTTCTTGACATTTCACTATCTTCAGGTTCAAACTTTGGTTGTACACAGCTTCATCTTCAAGGATGTAACTTTCTTGTTGCTAGTTAATTACATATGTTGCCTGATTGTTTCAATTGGATGGTCACTTGTCAGATTTAAGGTTTAATTGTTCATAAACCAACCAATGCTGACACTAATTTTACCTACAAGCCCACCTTCACAATGATTGCTTTGCATATCTTAGGACTCAGGACTTGTGGCTTTTGTCTCTTCTTTTTTACTCTCTACTACTTGTATCAATAATTGTTGCTGTTGTTACTCTATAGCAAACTTTTTTATTTTCTTTTCTTTTCACTACAGTTGCAGCACATAAATAGGATACTTACCTGTTCTTGATTCAGAAGTTAGAACAAAGATTGGCATTGTCACGGTTGTCACGATGAACTTGTGGGTTTTAATTTACTTATTGTCTGTGTTTTGGTATCAACATTTTCTTTTGTGTAACGTGCAGAGTGGCAAACAACTTTGTCCTCAACATCACACAACTGATAATGGTCAGTTTTTCTTTTTCTTCACTGTATTGAATTGCTTGATCGTAGATTTCAAGTATAGATGCAGTCTGTAATTTGTTTGTTTGCATTGTCCAATTGACCAGATGATATGCATGAGAAAGACAGCCCAAAGCATCAAGGTCATGGTTTGCCCCAATCTTTTTCACATGTGAAGTTAGAGCTGCTGAAACTTTGATTCCTCATCTGTGACATAAATATAACTTTTGTATCAGATCAACAAGCCATTGTGCCATATGAGTCAGGGATGCCAGAAAAGCGTATTCTTGAGCTAATCATAGATGTATTACAAAGGTGAAATGTTTTTTCTAAAGCATTTTTAAGTTGGATAAAGGTACTACCAGTGAATTGCAGTTTTGAAACTTCCCTTCTAATGTTGATATTATTCCAACTTCAGGAAAGATACCCATGAAATATTTGCTGAACCAGTTGACATCGAGGAGGTTCGTACTTGGTCATTGGCTCTATATCTTGTGTATTTCATTTTTCATTTCCCCTGGCATTGCCATTGTAATTGACATAGCTCTGTGCTCCAATAAGGTTGAAGATTACTATAGAATAATCGAAGAGCCCATGGATTTTGGCACCATGAGAGCTAAACTTCATGAAGGAATGTATACAAGTCTTCAACAGTTTGAGGTTTGCTCCTGTATTTGTTGTAACTCCTGTTAATTAGTGGATATGCACTTGTAATCTTTTGTGTATTAATCTTGGAAATTGTTAGTACGGTGATCTTTCATTATTTTGTGACGACTGATTTATTGTTCTTGGTCTGTTACACAGCATGATGTATTTTTAATTTCCAAAAATGCAATGCATTTTAATTCCTCAACGACTGTTTTTTTCAAACAGGTATGACCATCAAACATTCAAACCTTTGCTAAATTATGGAAGCAGTAAACAATACTTGTCTGCCAAGATTACCCAGTTATTCTGTCTCTACTGACTACCAACTCTCGACCTTTTATAGGCTCATGCCATCCATGAACTTGCTAAGAAGGTTTTTCAAGCCTTAAAATCTGATCCGCACAATTTTGAATCAGAGTTCTCTGAGACAAGGCAAAGAGCCTGTAGGCGGGTCCAAGGTGGAACTAACGGTTTGTCTCCCAGCTCATGCCCAAAGCTTGCTACAAATACAAGGTCCCGTCATTTAGTGATTGGTGTAGCAGCAAAAGTCCCTCCAGGCTTGCGTCGTTCATCCAATATAAGGAGACGCGTCCAAGTAAACCCCCGGAGCTCTACTACCAAAGCTAGTAATGATGCAAGAGAAGTCCTCTCCGGTAAGAAATGAAATCTGGTTTGTGACTTTCTTGTCATGTGATCTTGGTCAAAGGATTGTACTTTTGAGGGTCTCAAACCCGCCCCTATAACATATTAGCTCTCTTTTTAAGTAGCTTCATCTTTAGGGTATTCTTTGTTTCTTTCTTTTCCTTCCAATGGTAAATACTGATAAGCTGATGATTCTGTTTTACGATCTTCTCTCCAAAATTATTGCTGGTTCTTGGTTCATCACTAGTGCATAAATTATATTCTGCCAAGTACACTTATCGACAGAGTTGCTTCCTAGGACCCTGAAAGGTTTAGTAGGATCTTTCTGACTCATCGTTGTTAGTTCTTCTCCAACAGGTACTGAGGATGGTAGAAAATCTGATTCCACTGTAGTATATCGGCGCTGTACGTATAAACCATGGGAGACTTTCCTTGATGAGAACTTGTCAGTTGTGTCAACACTTTCACTTAATCCAAAACAACTCATTCATGTAAGTATCCATTGTTGTTGTTTATGCGTGCACCTATACATGGTGTAAGCGTCTGAGTCCAAAGCTGTTTCACTTTTCGTAGTTTTCATATGCAATAATGTTCATGATGACATAAGCAACTCATCTCATGTTTCCAAAAACAAAGGTTCATGGACCATGCATTTTCATTTTTAGGATCAAAAGTATGTGGCAGCACAAATATGCATTGTGGTGTCTCACAGGACTACTTGTTTGCTACTTTGTTTAGGCGAATGGCGATAACATTGATTACAGGGAGAGCTTGATGCTGTTTGTGAAAGACTTAGGACCAAAAGTCCAAATTTTCTCCAAACGAAAACTACAAGCATTGTCCACCAATACTCCCAGTTGGAGAACTCCAATTCCAAACTGTCAAACTTCTGCAGCATCGACCTCTATCCAACACGGTCCTCGTATGGATACTCCAATTACTGCACCTATCTCTCAGAATCTGCTGGACTACTTTCATCACTGTCCCTCCGTCCATGAGACCTCCAGAGACAGAGACAAAGATAACATTAAAAACAATCAAAATTGTATTCCTGGTTCCTTAGGAGGTGAAGCTGTCAGGAGTGATGACGGGACGAATAATCTTGGTGTTTCTAGGGGTGAATCAGTTCATCAGAACAGGAGCAGAAGATCCGAGGTACAGCTAGGTTCACATTTCTCCATTTCTGGTGCTAGAGATATAAATTCCTCAGCTTCCAGATCCAGAAACACCAACAAGTCCACAGCAATGATAAAGGACAAAGGCAAGCTGGATAATGATCAATCAAATGTGTCCGAATGCAGATTTGGAGAGGGTCACAAGTTTTCCTCATCTTCATTGTCCACAGGTGCATCATGGTTTGGCCACTCGGCTAAAGGCTCTGTGCGCAATGTGAGCTCACAGTCACAGTGCCTGTTAGGCAATGGTCAAGAAATTGCTGCACAAGTTCGCGGCGCATCAGAGCAACCAATGCCACAGTCTTCAAAATTCATTTTTGATTTGCCATTTCTGAGGACAAGGCTCGAGCAGATCAATTCCAACAGACAGGATAGATTCTCAGAACAAGGTTCTTCGAGGAGTTGCAATGAGAGGACATTGACATGTACTCGCCAAGCTGAACGTAGTAGCCAACCCTACAATATTATTGATCATCAACAGTTGGATAATCAGCACAATCATGATTTGGCTCTTCAGCTATAGTAGATTCAATTAGAAAAGAAAGGAAGTATTGGAAGTTATTATAGCAGAGTCTCTTCTCTACATTTTCACTTGTTATGTAAAGCAAAGAAAAAGGCCATTCTTGCAGGATATTACAAGTTAGGGGTATTTATGCACCAAAAAAAAGTGGAAGGTTGAATTTTTAGAAAGCTTATACATAGGACAAATTAAAAAATGTTGGTTAAAATATAACACTTCTCTAAAAACTGGAAACTCCATCCACTGTCTCTTTATTTAGTTCTTAAAAAAACAATGTCGATCTCTTTTATTGATAGCAGTTTATTAATATTATAACATATCAAATAAACACATCTAACTTGATTATTGTTGGTATTTCGTTGGTTTCATCTTTAGCTCATCTTACTTGTAGACCCATTGTTATCATCTATACCTTCAATATGTGATAGTTTGTGAAAGTACGCACACTACGAGTCTACGAGAGTATATATATTGATACTTTAAATGTTTTTTTTTAAGAAAATCGTGTTTTAGTAGCTAGCTACGCTAGTTTTATAGTCGTTTTTACTCCATTGGTGTGGACATTGCAATAGGCCTTTCATGGTTAGAAAATTTTTCATTACGAGTTTAGTAATGTTTTTTGGTGGTTCATATAACATTTTAAATCTTATTTATGTTAGATTATTTGGTTTAGTAACTAAATTTGTTAAAAGTCATGTGAATTAAACAGAAAATAAACATCACTAATTAACTGCTTATTCATTTTTTTTTTCTCAAAATAGAAATGTATGGACAAATTATTTCTTTTTAAAAAAAACTATTCATACACATTTATTTCTATTTACGTGAGTCAATTTTAGAAAATAATATTGGAAATGAGGTACGTGACATATGCATGCACATTGTGTACGTTTGCGAGATATTCGTTGATGGTTGAGAGAGACGATTGGAGGCAGAGATCGAGAGACGATTAATGGTTGTTTTGTATGATTCACGTTGTGATTTGCTTTCTGATCGATACTTCTCACCCATCGGAAGGGAATTCAAATAATCACGAATCCTTGTCTTGTGTGGCCGCGTGCGACGGTCACGGCGGGGGGGGGAGGCACACCCGGGGGGGGGATTACACGGGGG
>JAYMTA010002315.1:0-16845 GCA_036897625.1 Pelargonium cotyledonis | reverse complement strand
ATATATATTAGGAGGAACAAAGCTTCTCTGTCCCATATTGTAACAACTCCACCTCCAAATTAAGTGTTCAAAAATAGGTTGAGTTGCAGAGCTGGCTGCCTGACTTCTTCCACTAGCTTCTCTTCCTACTTTATTTAATCATTACTATGAATTTTGTAATAAATATCATCATATCTTGTTTGTTTCACTCGGCAGTGAATTTCATTTTGTTCCTACAAAGTCGAAAGTTTATCAATTTAATTCCAACGAAGTACATTAATCACAAAATACTAAGTAGTGGAAGTTTATCCGGTAATTTTGATGAGAGTATAACTTAAAGTTTGAAAAATTACGTAATAAGAACACATGAGATTTTTAACTGGGTCATGTTAAACCTGCAATTTGAATTGCTAGCTATAAAAATCACAAAATACCACAAATTCATAGCTGTTTTTGGAACATTACATTCCTCCACCTACATTTTGCTCACACCTCCTCCTCTCTATAAGAACTTTGGTCATTATAGGTTAGTTATAATTAAATTCTACCCAACAATTTATGGAGAATTAATGAAAGTGATAATTAGAATATTGTAACCATTTTGCAATTTATGGAGAGTACTTAGAAAAGGACCATTTCTTTTCTTTTTTGTGTGGAGTAAATTGGTGGCTTTGCTAAAAGTCAACTCTAGAGCATCAACTAATTTTCATAGGTTTGGTAAGATTAACCCATTTGCAAGCTTCTAGAAATTATAGACACTATTTTTTTTTTCACTCTTATTAATTATTATAGTTAAAATAAAGGCAGTGCTTTTTTTTCTTCTCAGGTTGTTACACCAAATTAAGTCTAATGAATTTTTTTTATTTGTTAAGTCTAATGATTTTCATTTGTAAATTCAAGAGTGAATAGATTATCAAATTGAGAGAACTTAATTAATTATTATTTTTTATGAAAATATTGATTTTATTCATAAAAAAATTTATGTTTTAGGAAGTAAAAAAATCAAGCCATTCAAATATAAAATTGAGAATGAAATGTGAGATATTTTATCAAATCAATAATCATAAAAACCGTTTATTACAACCGTAATAAATGTTACGATAGTCCATAACCTTTTCCCTCTAACTAGTCCTCTAAACCTGGCGCTATTGTCACTTATTTAAACAATAACGTGGCTAACATGTTCGATGCGTACATTAACATAAAACTAGTGCACAGAGTAACATATTGTTGAAACAAAAATATGAGTCATTGTGGCCCTTCAAATTAATTTGTAGGACCTTTGAGTCCACTTGGTTTGAGCTACAATGATACTAGACTTTAGTTATGGGGATAATTTGGTCCAATTGTTTTGGGGCCATTAAGTAAATTTTACCTGTAATTGTTGTATATATGTACATAGTAAATAATGTAACTCTTACATATATTATTTGCTTCACCATTTGTGGTTCTATAACCAAAAGTCACACTCTATTACATCACCAACATTAATATATATACACATATTTGCCTATAGCTACATCTGCCTAGACTAATTGGTTATACTATTGGAATTTAGTTATAAAATCCATGAAAACTAGAAAAACAATTAATTTGTTCAACCACCATATATTATATACTCTATGGCCCATATCTATAGCCATTTAATCAATTTAATTAGATCATTTAAATTTTAAAGAGTTAGTTTATTCAATTTCTTTTAAGTAGTTGTGTTAAAAAAGTTTAAAATTTGGTTGAACTTGGAAAATAATTATAGTGGCAAATGGTGTTCAACAAGATGCAGGTGATCCAATATTGATATCAAAGTAACCATCATTTTAGGTGCAACTTCAGCCATAAAGTATTAATATGAAAATGACATTAATTTAATTCCATGATCATTGTAATTTAGCCACTTACTTATGGGTCTCCATCCACCTTAATGAAACAAATAGATGTCTAAGAATTTGAAGCAAAATGGGCTCACCCACTAACCATATTAATCATTCTTGTTAATTGTTTTTTTGACATTAAGAAATTACAATCTAGTCAAACAAATTCACATTCTCGCACATCTTACACAACTCGTGTAAATCTTGCATACCAAATTCAAATTTAAAGAAAGAGAAATCTACTTGAACTTTAAAAATGCAACTGAAGTGTTGAGTTGCCGACTCTACTTCAATGCGAACTTATGCCCACACACATAACATAATATTTGTAAGCAAAGTTTTGAGCATGCTTTTTCCACACACAAAAATAATGCATCATATTTGAACCTAAATTTAGCATAAAATGTCATATTACTAATGATTCAACTTGCAACCCAAGCCCAACCATAATTCATGAACACCACACTTTTATCTTAATTGTCACAACTGTATTTCTTGTGATGGTAGAGGAAGTACATGTGCACTGTTTATGTAACACGCTCACCTTCCTCTATATATATATACAAACAGAGTAAAATGTGTATCAATTGACTGATATGATTTTATATCAGTTGTAACTTAACCAAACCAATAAGGTGATGACATCTTATTAAATTTCTCTTATTCTCACCCAAGTGAATTTGTAGGAGCGGAGCGATCCGTCCGGATCCATAATTTTAAATAAGTTGTCATCACCTTATTAGTACAACTGATATAAAGCTATATCAGTCAACTGATGCCCATATTACTAAGATATATATATATATTGCCTCATTCGGATTGCAAAATATAAAACTTAATTACAAGATTTTGAATATTATTTCAATATAAATTTTGGAAATTGAAAAGTTTAATTTTTTGTAGTTGAGGTGAACTATTTTGTTTGATCACCTGAAAATATGAACTATACTAATTTATTTGTTGTTATGGCACATTTTTTATATCCTATAATGCAAGCTCACAATTAAAATACCAAACAATCCGCAATTATAATAGTTTACTTGCATAACTAAAAGAATAGAGTGTTTGTATAACTTCTCAAAAATAGCTCATAATCATGAAAAGATCAGGAGCAAATTTATGTTTCAACTCTTTTTAAAAAGAAGCAGTTTAACTGTTTGGATAAAAATTCTGATAAAAAATATTAATATTTAATTGATGTTAGTTAAAATAGACAAATAATTAAAATAATTTTAAAGTTAATCAATAAATTGAATTATAGAATAAATATATGTGTAATTTGAAGAAAAATAGAAGGACATAAATTTCTTTTACTTGGTCAAAATAGTTATTTTTTAACTGCTCATGAGCTGAAAAATCAGAAGCTGGGGGTACCTGCTCTTTTATTTTATCTCTTCAACAAGTGCTAATAAGCTATTTTAGTCGTAATCAAACACTAAAAAGAGCTTATTTGACCAGCTCATGAGCCAATCCAAACACCCTCTTATAAATCATGAGCATGCATCATGTATAAAACTCAAAAGTCTACAAAGGGCTTTTACATGTTTTAAATATCATGAAATGACACCCAACTATTTTATGCCAAATTACCAATATCAATATGCTTAATTTGTTGTTTTAATATATGATACCACATATAACTTCAAAATTAACCAAAAGCCTCAATCATAAACTTAACACGAAACCATATCCAACTCTTTTTCAGTAATTAAACACCATCCATCAATAGATGATTAAGCCACTTCTTATCCTTGTCCCTAGTGCCAAAAATAAAAATGGTTGAAGCATGAATGCGCATTCTTGAATGTATTGTCAGTGGACTTGTATATATTTATCGAGAACATGACCGACATTTTCTTTTAATGCAAATTAAGTAAAATTGAACGTAAATACAATTATTGAGCTGATCAATGCATATGAGTTCAAAAGTGTTTAGCTAAGATAAATGTATCAATGTAAAATATTATCTATAAAAAAAAATACATGTAAACACATTTGTGAAACGTGCATACATCAACCGACTTCTTGTTTCAAATACATTTAACTTACATGTATCTAATACAAATAAAACATGAATTTTTCAAAAAAAGGGTTAAGGAACCCACGCATCAACCTAAGGGTTATCGTGATTCATGAAGCTCAGAAGCAAATTAATATAAAGATGTTGCTTGTGAAGTGTGAATTTGTGGGGCTAGCTAGATGGTTAAGGTCCATGGCCCAAATAAGGACCATTCTCTAGCCAGGTAGGTCACAAGTCACTTCATTTTTCATGGTTATAGCCAAATATTATTGGAGCATCTTATTTCATTACAATTTGAAAATCCCACAATATCATTTATGCCTTACAGACATTATAGCTCTTAGGTTTGATATGAGACCCAACCCCACCACTCCTTACAGCCTAAAGTGTTCATTATGATAATAAATAAACAATGTAAATTGTTAGACCAAGTTGTTAGGTCCCTTCTGTGTGTATTGTTAGGGTGCCCTACCGGTCCCAATCCAAGTAAGGCACGTCTAATCGGCCGAACTGTAATAAGAGATAATGTTAGATAAGGCGGAACATGCTTAGAAATCGAATAAGTTGGATAGACAAACAAATAAGATAAATTCAAACAAATCGAATAGAACACGAGCGAGTAATTACAAACCGAATTGTATTTTGAGCTTGGAAATGCACTTCCACACAACATGGCTACATTTAAAACCTATTTTCAAAGTCTAAGTGCCAAACTCTATATCCCCATGGGTCTCAAGATAGCAAAGTTAGTACTAAATAGAGGATCAATGATGTGTTCCTAATTAAACCTATAAAGATGAGCACTTGCACATAACTTTATAGGTTACATTCAAAACCAACTTTCAAAGCCCAAGTGCCAAACTTTATATCCCTTTTTTGCCCTTCATTGGGTCTCAAGATAGCTAAGTGAGCACCAAATGGATAATGAAGATGTGTTCCTAAACTTATGAATGTGTCATCGTCTCAGAAGCTTCCACATATCAATGCCTTTGAAACCAAACTCATGTGAGTGCAAAAACATGATCAAATGCCCTCTTGAAGTGTGTGTCCAATTCGACAAATTAACATGTTTTTTGTTCCATCCATAATTAGTATTTGTAATGTTTTATTTTACAATACAATGCACCAAAATTAGAGTTAGCTTTGGCCTTTGAGTCAAGCTCAGGTGGTGCTGGTGTGGGACCACCAGATTGTTCTCGTTGATCGAAGAATCGTAGAAACTCAAAATTCCAATCAATACCCAGAAAATATTCTGATCTTTCTTCCCAAACCCAATTCTTCGAAAGATCAAATTCCACTCATTTCCCAGAAAGTATCTAAATTTTCTTTCCAAATACCCAATTTTTTGGCTTCGTCTTCGAGCCCTCAAACCGCACAAATGCTTCGTGGAAACCAGAAAGCTGCGATGGGAGATGGCAAAATTAACAGAGCCATGGCCACCAACAACAACGTCAACAAGCCTGAGTGGCTCCACCAGTACGACCTTATCGGCAAGATTGGCGAAGGCACTTACGGTCTCGTCTTCCTCGCCAAGACCAAGTCCCCTGCTAATCGCGGTAAGTCCATCGCCATTAAGAAGTTCAAGCAATCCAAGGACGGCGATGGCTTCTCGCCTACTGCAATACGTGAAATTATGGTACTTTTTTTTTCCTTTTCTTTTTTGGTATTGTGCTGAAAATGTAGTAAAGTTGAGGAATTGCGCTCCAATTTGTGGATGTCTAGTGATGCTTTTGAGTTTGAGTTTCTGGGTTATTGTCCATTTTGGTGATTTTTAGTTTGGTTTCTGAACTGTGCTCCAATTTGATACTTTTGAGCTTAAATTTCTGAATTTTGCTACAATTGGATGCTTGGTAGTTCGTTTTCTGAATTGTGCTCCAGTTTGATGTTTTTGAGTTTGAAGTTCTGAATGGCGCTCCAATTTGATGCTTGTCAGTTGACATCTTTGAAATTGGTGAAATGTGAATGGTGATACTTTTGAATAACAAGAAAAGAGTGATCTTCAGGCTTGTTCGTTATTGGGTTTGGGTTTTGTTAGTTCAGTTAGCCAGGTAACTAATATTTTCTTCGTTGCTTGTGCAGTTGCTTCAGGAGATAACACATGACAATGTTGTGAAGCTTGTGAACGTGCATATCAACCATGCGGACATGTCGTTATATCTAGCTTTTGATTACGCGGAACATGATCTTTATGTGAGTATAATTTCTACTCCTTTTGGATAGTTTAACTAATAAAATAGCATTTCTTTCTTTGGGCGTTGTAAGACTACCATTGTCAAACAGTCTGTCAGACATATATCTTGTTGCCCTATCCTAAGGTTTATATGGTTGTTAGTATCATACGAATCATACTATACATATCAAATTACAATACAACCACCAATCTGATGTGTCGTTTGCCAGAATCGCTAGGAGGTCTTAATTATTAGCGGAATTGTTATTGTAGCAAACCGGTCTGTATCGATTCAACAACTAGATCCCGAGCAATTTACTTTGTAGGAAGCTTGATCATAAGGCAAATTCTCTTCCGTTTATATATTTTAATTGTATATAGTGAGATAGAAAGCTATTTGTCTGAAGTTTTTTTTTATCTGAGGGACAACGAATTTGCTGTCTGTTGATATTATTGTCTCGGATTTGTGACCATTACTTGACAGGAAATCATTAGGCACCACCGAGACAAAGTAAATCACACCATAAATCAATACACTGTTAAGTCATTGCTTTGGCAACTGCTTAACGGAGTGAACTGCCTGCACAGGTAACGCTTATCTCTGTAATAATGCCAATGTTTAGCCCCATTGCAGTATTGTATCACAAATTCTTATACATCCGTAACTGTTGCTGCAGTAATTGGATCATACATCGAGATTTAAAACCATCAAATATCTTGGTGAGATTCTATTTTCTAGACTTTTCCTAATCACTTTCATTAATCCGGTTGTGCTTCTGTATGGTTATGTACTAGTGTCCTAATGTGGATGCTGTTGTGCTTAATTGAGCTTTTGATTGTCAGGTAATGGGAGAAGGAGAAGAACACGGATTTGTCAAAATAGCAGATTTTGGACTTGCAAGAGTATACCAAGCTCCCTTGAAGCCGTTATCTGAAAATGGGGTAAGCGGTGTATTTTGTGATCTCTAGCTACTGCAATCATTCACATCCAATTATTTCGTGCTCATGTATTCTGTATATTAATTGATTTGGCTTTATAGTGGTTAATGGCATTAGGACTGGACAACACTGCAACAGTCTAGAACCGGACTGTATTCTCAAGATAATATGGACCGAAGACCGATCGATTGTGGTCGGTCCAAGGACTGGGACTGGACCGATAGGACTGATTTCAATTATATAAAAAATATTTTTCAAAGAGAAAAATTAGGGGAAATAGGAAAAGTTATAATTGGAGTGAACAATAATGAAGTAGATTGTACTAACTTGTAGATCTCTAAGACCAGTTTTAGCTTTTTCTAAGCATTTCATCTGTGTGTGTGCGCGTGCATGTTCAATATTTTATGCTGCATGTTTGAGTATTAGAGCTTGGCCCGAACCTTCAATTCTCGTGAACTCTGTATTTGGTGACACTACTCATTTACATATTAGTTGAGTTCTCATGCAAGATATTTATGCGCTAACAATAATTCGTAGGTCGTTGTAACTATTTGGTATCGTGCACCAGAGTTGCTTCTTGGGGCAAAACACTATACAAGTGCTGTCGGTATCCTTTGACGTGTGATAAACTTCACGCAAGCAATTCATGTGCATGCATACGGATGATGTTTATTGATTTTTGCCCGTTATTTATTTTTGTAAAGTACTAAAATCCTTATATCATGAGTAGATATTTGGGCAGTTGGGTGCATATTTGCCGAGCTTTTGACGTTAAAGCCGCTATTTCAAGGGGCAGAAGTCAAAGCCACACCAAACTCTTTCCAGGTACAAATGTAAAATCTTAATAGACATTTTAAAAAACGATGTGCACTTTATTATCAGTAATATTGAAATGGATATATAGAATTACAGTGGGTATCGTATCATGTTTAAATATCTATGGTTTCTTACTATTTCCTAATACGAATTACTGCTTCTGCAGCTTGATCAACTTGACAAGATATTCAAGGTCTTAGGTAAAAATATTCATTTGCTTGTGTTCATTTCCCTTTAGGACTTGTTGCTAGGGGTGTGCATGATTGGGTCTCAACCGAAAAAATAGACCCAATCAGACCTGAACCAGACTGATTAGTTTTTAAATTTATTCTCTTTATAATGTATCTTAATTTTTTTAAACACTTTTAATACAATATTCTTCCTTATTGTTCTCTCAAATTAATTTTTTTTTCCCTTTTATTTTCCCCGTAATTTTTCTCTTTAAAAAGTAATTTAAAATCAAAATTGAATCAGTCCATTCGGTCCGGTCCGGTCATTTTTGGTTCAATCCCAGACCGAATCAAGATCGGTCTGGTTTTCAGTGCAAAGAATATGGGAAATTCGTTCCTGTTCGGTTCCAGATTAATGCACACACCTACATGTTGCCGAGCTGCATCATAATCCTTCCTTATTGCTTCAGGCCATCCGACTCTGGAAAAGTGGCCAACACTTGCGAATCTTCCACACTGGCAATCGGATCTACAGCATATTCAAAGCCACAAATAGTAAGTTCTTACTTTCACAGTTTCACTAAACTAGTGATTCGGGACTAAATTTAATATTGTATTCCAATCTCAATTCCAGCATCGAGAGGCTCAATTTTCGTGCATTTTGTACTTTTGGCTCAACTTGTTCCGTTATTTTGCTTATTGCAGTGATAACACTGGACTTCATAGTGTTGTTCATCTCTCTCCGAAAAGTCCCGCATTTGACCTCTTATCGAAGATGCTCGAGTATGTGGTACCTTCTAAGTTTATGAGAAACTAACATTTTATGATGGTAAATTCTAGAGGTGCTCACATTCAGGTCTGGACCAAACCTATGGACCCAACTGGACCAAGTTTGGTCCAATTTGGTCCGGTCCAAATTCGATCCGAACCAAATTTTTTATTACTTTAAAAATATTTCTATTACCTTAGGTCCATTTTTCTCCATTATTTCTCATTCAATTCAACGTTTTCCATTATAAAATATGATTTTTCGGTTTTTTCAATTTGATTCGGTTCAATTGGTCCGGTCTTCAGATCTAATGGTCCTAGACGAAGAAACACCCCTGGTATTCAACTGTGATACCAAGTGTAATAGCCTTCTAAACTAGAAAATTGACTTTTTTATTGATGTTTTTGTCAACAATACATTTTGGCATCTTTCTATGCAGGTACGATCCTAAAAAGCGTATAACAGCAGCACAGGCTCTAGAGCACGAGTATATTTTCTTGTCTTTTATCTCTTTATATTTTATTTCAGAAGGTCTCATTGAAAATATTGAAGAAACAATTGTAAATGATGTGGCATGAATGATATTGATGTATATCTGGTTTCGATCGGTAAAATTCCGTTTGTTTGAATTTCAGGTATTTCCGGATTGAACCTCTACCAGGGAAAAAGTAAGTTATGTGAACAAATATTGTCAATATGACTTAAATAAATAAAGGACTAGTATATGTATACCTGGCATACAGGCCGCGGGCCGGACCAAAAACTCACACATTCATATTTAGCAACTTTTTATCTGCCCTAACTTGTACCGCTAAGTAATGACACATGTTGGGACTGACGAAAAGTAGCATGATAAGAACATGTGCATTTTCCGGCCCATACCGTTTAGGCCTGCGGCCCGTATTGCGAGGTATAAGTATATGGTAAGCATATGTTCCCTTGCTTTAACCGGCTATGTGTGACGTCAATGTTCAGTGCACTTGTACCGTCCCAACCCGGAGAGAAAGTTGTGAACTATCCGTTTCGCCCAGTAGACACGACGGCAGATTTTGAAGGGACAACCGGCCTTCAGTCCTCACAACCGGTATATGCTTAAATGATTTATAATTTTATTCAATCATTCTGTGCATTAACCTTTCTCATTTCCTGCAAGTGTTATTATGCACTAGAGCTTGCAATTTGTGCATGTGTGCTTGTCGCGTTCAAGGTTGACCATGTGCTATTTAGGCCAACACAAACACGAGATGGTACGATTAGCACGAAATGACCAACACAACTAGATATCACTAATATAACCTATCTAACGTAACTATGCTAACTAGCAAGGATTTTGGGGGGTTAATTTACAACTGTAACCTCGTAAGTGTGCGTATCGAGCGTATCAGGTGTGTCAACACAATTAATTAGTTGTGAGTGCATTCATGTTTTTGGGGCTCAACACAAGCTCAACCCGATTATTAAATTTGTTGGGTGCTCCAACACGAACAAGGTGCTTGAGACCCGAATTGCCAGCTCTATTATTCACCATCTCTGCTTGATGTACTGAATGACATAAAATCATTGGCTTTGCTCGTACATTTACTTTGACAGATGACATGTAATCTTCTTCAAATTCCTACTATAAAAATTCCAAATATGTGGTTTGTAATGTGCATAAGACGGATTCTATAATCACTTTGGAGTTTATATATTGCCCTTTCAAACATATTTTGGTATCTAGCATGTCTTATTTTGGTATCTCGATTTTATTACTTTTGGCCAGGTACCGGGAAATGCAGTGTCGGGGAACATGCCAGGTCATGTAATGCCCAACAGATCCGTCCCCCGGCCAATGCCTCCTATGGTAGGCATGCCACGGATTCCACCTCAGGGCATGACAGCTTACAACCTTGCATCTCAGGCTGGCGCTGGCATGAATCCTGGAAATATCCCAATGCAGAGAGGCGTTCCTCAGCAGCAACAGGTTCATTGTTTTTTCAAGTCTCGACTTCATGTTCTGTATTGTCTCCGTTCTTTTTTCTTACACATACTTTGTTTTTCGTACAGTTGAAACGGAAAGATCCGGGTATGGGAATGAACGGATATCCTCAACAGAAATCAAGACGTGTCTAAGGCAATACCGCCTACCGGCTCACCCATCAAATTGTTGCATAGGAGTACAAATGACCCTCTTGGTCTTTGTATATATACGCCTTAGCTTTGCAGAAAAATAGCTAGACTTTAGAGGAATTGACAATAGGTCTCAACTGGCAAAAAGCAGAAAGAATCTTCAACAGTTGCATGTTCTAGATTAGAGTTGCAGAGAAACTTGAAGATGAAGTTCTGAATTTTAGTGTTCTTACTTTTTCTTCGAATCGACGTCGAAAATTCAAAGGAAGATTGCATAGCAAGCAAGAGGTCAAGAACTGTCAAAACTGAGATTAGTTGCTGCATTTTGACATTGGCTTCCATTGTAATGTACTACTATATATGCATTATTGGCCTTTAAACTTGTCTCCAATAATAACATACGAAAGTGATTTTACCCTTTTTGAAAAGGTCATAGGAGCAAACAATTGGTCCTTATTAAGAATAATTAAAAATATTATATTTCATTTTATAACTATAAGTTTCATATACAACTATGGACTTAAACTCATAACTAGCTCTTTACAATCATTCATCAAACAAAAACAAGTACTATGTATATTCAGAAAGAAAAGACTACCAACGCTCACCTCATTATGCATCTTGTGTTCCTCTCAGAATTCTGATATGCTCATAAGCTTTCAAGCTCTCCATACCAAACATCTCCAAAGCCTCAAAAACGCGAACCAACCTGATTTCTATGCAACTCGAAGCAGCCTCATTGACCTTCCCAATAGCTTCTTCGTGCTTTGCTTTCTGCTCCTCCAATCTCTTCCTCATCGAAGCTAAGTTCTCGCCAAGTCCAAATTCAGTAGCATCATCTATATCAGAATAATAATCTATCCCACGTTGCCTACAAAGAAACCTAAGACGTTTTTCAAGATCCTTTGAAAGATACTCAACTTTGAGCCTCTGGTGATGTTCCTCGTCTTGCTTGTCCCGTAATAGGCGCAAGCTAGAGGCAAAATCAAGAATAGCTCTAGAAACTCCTGTTTCGGAGATTTTCTCAAGTGCATGGTACCAATCGTTACAGATTACAAATATAGAGGGCGCTCCGATTCTACTTGGAGAGAACGGCGCAATTCCATCTGGAGTTTCTTCTGGTTCTTGGAAAAGACACCTAGTGAGCCACTCGTTCAAGCATTTTATAAAGGCTTTTTGAATGTTAACGTAGTTGATAAAATGAATACCCCAACTCAAGATCTCCACTTCAAAGTTTAGAGTAGCCTTTGAGGTTGAATCTTCTTTTGTAGCGACTTTTGCTTGATGAAAATGACTTTGGGCGTTGGAGATGTCTTGAAATTGCTTCTGATGACACTTGACCAACAAAGTCCACATTCTAATAAACCTGCAAATCAATTATACAAACGTAAGAAAAATAACATGGCAATAAATCACATGAGCCCTACATGTTCTTAATTGGCAGGACTACCCACGAACACAAATAATCTAAAGAATTTTCCACAACAATATTTGAGCCTTAAGGTTAGTTATGTGTCGTGCAAAATTGTTGTTCAAAATTCTTTAGGTCGATCAGTTATGTGTCGTGCAAAATTCTTTAGGTCGATCAGTAATGTGTTTGAGGGAAAAACAGGTTAGTTTTTCATATTTATCCCTTTTGCATAAATTGATGTGCACAAAGATACAATAACGACAAGAGCCGCTAAAACAAAGCTATAAAAGTTCAAAAGAGTCCATACCCTTCAATTAATTCAGTCAGCTGCGGATACAACTCTTCATCTCTTAACTTGTATATCCTAGTTGATATCATGTCAACTGCTGCAACGGCAACATTGATTTTTGAAAGCAATCTGTTGATGGAAGCCTGCACCTTATCAATCTTGTTGGACTCTGCGCCTCGATCATCCAGAAATTTGAGCCTCCGGCACTCCTTATCATATGTAAACCGGAGTTTTTCTTCACCCTAAAATTAACAGAAACCCCAATATAAGTTGGCCACAGTTGACAATTCCCCCAGCATTAAATAATGAAAGGCAAGAGCACCTCAAACCATTGAGTGATGCAATTCAACAAACTACTGAAAAAAGGGTAAATCTTTATACATCCTATTTGAAAATGAACCTCCCTAAAAATTAGTTATGAACTGTTTTTAATGAAAATCTCACATTTCAGAAAATATGATTCCAACCCCTCACCCCCTGACGAACTTGAAATTGACCAGAAAAGATGCATATTTTATAAATAAATTGAAGTTGTTCTCGCGTTCCTCCCTCTACACGACGTCAACACAAAAATTACTCTTCCTCTCATAAAGCTACTTGAAATCAACAATGAATTTAAGCAAAATAATAAGTTTATCTTTATTTTTCATTTCATGTATACGATTTATTTGAAAAGTTAAAGTGAAACGAGGGGCAAAAATATTGTTTCATAGGTCCATGACTGTTCTCAACCGATTTCTGAGGGGGGAACCACACCTTTTTACCGGTCAAGGGGTGTAAACATTTAAAAAATAAATAAAAAAGTCAAAGGACTTGTACTTATGTTTAGGGCATTTGGATAAATGGGAGCTTAAAAATTTATCCTCAAATTAGATCATTGCATACCGTAACTTCTTCATAAAGTTTCTTTTCCCATGCATAAAACTTCTCCAAAGTCGATGAGAGTTCACCAAACTTCCTACAGATATCATCCTCAATAATACCCTTATGAGCATTGGCCATCTCCACTAATCTAGAAGCTGACCGATTTGACAGCATATGCCTTGGGGGTTGTGAAGATGTCACGACAGAAGCAGATAGAAAATTAAAGACCCAAGAGGCAAATTCTGCAAGGTAAAATATAACCATTTAACTCGAGTTATAAAACAATTATAGCATCCATCATCTAAGTAACTTGAGCTATGGAACAATGATCTTCGGACCACAAACCCATAGTCACATGAAAACATGATTTTACATTTTTAGTTTATACAGGTAGGTTTTCAAAATATTACTACTTAATACCTTCATTTTACAAAAATTGATTCTCTTAGCATAATATCTATAAATATTTAGAAGGATCTACAATACAAGGACCCGCATCAAGGGTCAAATTTTTGTTCATTTTATACTGTCTCGGCTGTGTTAGTTAGTAGTGGTTGTTGTTATCTACTAAACATGGAATTTATTCCTAGACTTCCCAAACCAGGCATTCAGCCCGAGCAGGATTGTCCAGAACCCAGCACACAGCTCGATTTGCCAGGTCTCTCTATGTAAGCTTTCATCCGTAGATTCCTAGACTTCCAAATGCACAAAGGACATATTCTTTACCAACAGAGCAACAATAACCCTCACTCTCAGTTAACCTTTCCCTTCTAAACAGAAGAAATGTACTAAACCACAAAAAAAGTTGACAAAAGAACTGTTTGTAAATTAATCTGGAGACACAACAGAAGAAAATACTAACTTAAGGACGGAGCAATATATGACTAAAGGACCAAAACTAAAGAATGAGTGGAGAGAAGAGAAAAAGAAATACCCCACCCTTAAGTTTACAGCTCATAGGTTGGTATGGTAGCTTCCCTGCCTCAAGCATTACTGATACTTCTCTCCCATAATCATAAGCAGTCTCAAATGCATACTTGATTTCCTTTACCACATCACGAAGATCTCTTGAACTATGAGTTGGTATAGCTCCCAAAGTTTCGCCCTCCAAGTTCAATGCTTGATCTATATTAGAACCTGATCCTTCTTTCTTTACATCATCAAGGTTATTTGATATGAAGGTTTCAGAATTGCATTCGGTATCTTTCTTGGAAGTTTCAGGGTTACTCTTAATCTCTTTATCCTGAGTTTCAAAATTATATTGGCTGGTTTTATTCACTTTTTTCTCAGCTACCTCTCCGTCTTCTTCAGTTTTTGATGGCGCTTCCCTAGAAGTACCACAAACTGAAACTCCTCCAGTATCTCCTAATTCTCTCACATCAAATACTTCATCTACTGAAATTTTATCAATCTCATCTTCCAAATCTGGAATTCCCTCTCTCTCCCTCACATCTCTCAAATCACGATCCTCGCTACCAGATCCAGATTCATCTTTATCATTATCGTAGTGATCAGAATAAACATCGTCAATCATGCTAAACGGGTTAAGATAATCCCAAGTAGAAGCCTCAGGTGGGCCAGGATCAGGAGGGTGAACAGGGGTGGCACTTGATTCATGATTGTAGTGGTTGCTCTGCATATCTGTGGAGCCTCCAAATGACCCCTCGTACCCATACATATATATGTAATCATTTTGCGGAATATATAAAGTAGTACTATAAGACACCATATGACTATTGGGATGATACCTAGAGTGTGAATCTATTGGAATAGATTTGTATATATAACTATTCTCTTGACCATACCTAAGGTTATCATGCAGCAAAGGTGTCAACTGACAAGAAGGTAGCCAACTTACGTACTTGGGAAACCTAGAAAACGAATTTGACGATTCGTGCTTCTGGACAGTCACAAGTTGCGGCTGCTCATAAATTTTACTGGGTGTCAACATTGATCCCCTTCTCATGTAGTGAACATCCCGATCCCAACATTGAGTAGGCTCTGAACCTTCATCCACCTCGGGGACACCATGAACATAATCAGTCAACGAACCCAACTCAGATTCAGAGTCCGATGCAGAAAAGACCAAGTGGGAATTCTCGTCCGATGGCTCATCAAGAACAATCACCAACTCTTCCTCCACAAATCGATTTATCGCTTCGCCAACACTCAGAAGGGACTGGAAGTACAAAATGTGGGCACTAGCAAGGTCATACCGACAACTACACGCAGCTCTAATAAACTCTTTCCTCTCCTTACACAAAACCACCAATTGTGAATTCTCCAACTTGGAACCTCCAGAACCCATTTATTCCACAACTCTAATCCTCCAATTCTCCCAAATCACACACAACTGAACTCAACTCCACTACACTTAATCATGCTCGTACAGTGCAACAAATTGAACATGAAGCAACAGAGATTCTCACAGAAGAACCAGACAAAACAACAACAACGAAACGGAAAAATCACAATAAATGAGAGCAAAAACACATAACATTTCGAGCAATTTAAGGCAAAAGATTGTATCAAAACTAGAAAGGAAATAGATAAATGCACGAGCAATTGAGGAAAATTCAAAATCTGACCGTTGAATAGGAGGATGGCGCTTGGGATCGAGTCGATGCATGCTGAAAATGGAGTGTTTGGGTAGAGAGAATCTGAGACGAAAGAGTTGGATTCGTTGTCTCTTGGAATTTTCCATCGATAGGAAAATTGGGTTTTAGAGTTTGAGGAGGCTTTGGTGATTTTAGGCAAAAGGGTTTGGGGGGTTTTGGCCAAAGATGGTGGCTTTGATCGTTTTGGGGGTTTCAGAGTTTCAGAGAAATCGCCATTTTTGCAGTAAAGAGACAGTGCGTGTGAGAAAACTGGCATGCGCGCGTGGAAAGCGGTTGTGTTAGTTAGGACATGACATTGATGATTTCTTAATAATTGGTCAAAATTGGGTCAAATAAAGCCACCTCATCACTTCGGTCCATTTTTGCTCATGAAAATTAAAAATTAAAAATGTAAGGGTTATAATGTTATAAAAATTTAAAGTTAGATAAAAAAAATTAAAAATTAATTAAAATGTCATTTCCACCAAGTGCGTGGCTCAATTGGTAAGGAGGTGTTTCAACTTAACCTGAAGTCCTGATTTCGAGTCCTAAGAAATGCAGCTGCATTAAAACTTGGTAGGGAGAGATTTGTCGCCCTTGTGGTCCTACCCGACTCGAATGAGAATTAATCTGGATGTGTTAAAACGGGTTAAACGTGACAACCGTAAGTTGACAGACCAGCTCAGGAACCTCATGGTTTAGACAAAAAAAATTAAAATGTCATTTAATTCAATTCTCAACTGAAATTTTAAAATTATAGTGCTTAACATGTCTTATTTTCTAGCTGTCTCTCTCTCTCTCTCTCTTTGTGCTAGGATTTGAGTGTCGTATAGTGCAGCCG
>JAYMTA010002314.1:0-16848 GCA_036897625.1 Pelargonium cotyledonis | reverse complement strand
TACGAGCTGCTACGGCGGCACAACTCAGGTCCAGGTCGACGGCGAGGCTGAGGAAAGCAGGGGCGAAGGTGGTTCGGAATGGGTCTGGTCGATGAACCAGGTGAAGGAGAGAGAGAGACAGAGGAATGAGAGAGAGAGAACCGAGAGAAGAAGGAGAGAGAGAACCGAGAGGAAGGAGATAGAGAGAGAGGAAGGAGAGAGAGAGACCGCCGGCCGGAAAGTGTGCCGAAAGTGTGAGGAGAGAAAAAAATAAATGGCACTTTTTAAACAATTTGAAAAATAAATGAGGTTATTATGATAATTTTACATAAAAATAATTTTTTATTATATAAAATGTGCCACGTCAGTATAAGATAACGGATTCCATTCAAAAACTAACAGTAACGACTTCTGCGAAACAGAATGTAAAATACAGGACTGTTGCGAAATAAAATAAAGTTCAGGTGTAATAAATGTGGTATACTTCAAAGCCTACGTCGAAGTTAAAACCAAAAGAAAACAAACACTTGCTTTCACTTCTTCTACTGATCTTTCACTGCCCTTCTCTCCAATCGCCATTGCGCTCTCTCTCTCTCTCTCACCAAATAAAATAAGAAATCGCCATTTTCTCTCTCCAGAGCTTCTTCTTTCTCTTTCTCTCTCTAGAAATCGCCTGCATTGTGCGGTATAAAGAATCTGAAATCGGCAGCTTCTTGTTGTTGTTCGCGGGCCGGCGTTTTGATTTTACATTTTCAGTAAGTTCTCTTTACCATCTTCCAATTTTCGATCGGACATTTTCGATCCATATATGATTGTTGTTTGTACTTGCGTGTGTACCTGCGTTTGTATGTTTTCACTGCACTGCATTGCTTATTTGTTCGATTTTGTGTCGAGTTGACTCGGCTACTCACTTACCGTACTGAGTTGGTGAATTGCTCTGAGATTTGGAGATGAACGAATCGATTATCATCCTCTTTATTGCGTTATAACTTTTGCCACACTGAACTTGTACACAAATAAACATTTTCTTCAGCTCCTACAGTTTTTTTTTTTTCTGGTGGATGAGAATCTGAAATTTATTGTTTTGCTGGTGGAGAGTGTAGTGATTTGTGGTAGTTAGGGATTTAGGTGAAGTGAGTGTGAGAGTGATGTATGTTCTGATTTCAGGTAGGAATTTAGCAATGGAGTCTCAGTTGCAGCAGAAAAAAGGAGGAGGAGGACTGGTGTCCTCTTCGCCTTCATTGACTCCGAGGTCAATTGATAAGACGAGTCGGGATCTGCGATCAGGGGAATCGAATTCCAGTAGCAAGCACGATAAGGAAAAGGGCGTTAATGTCCAGGTTCTTCTGCGTTGTAGGTCAGTGTTCCGTTTATATAATTAATTGCATTAATTTCTTGAGTTCATTGATTTATTTCTCGTTTTGCATCTGCAATTGTAGGCCATTGAGTGATGATGAGCTGAGGGTGAATACTCCGGTGGTGATATCGTGCCATGAGAGTAGAAGGGAAGTTTCTGCTATACAGAACATAGCTAACAAGCAGATTGATAGAACCTTTATGTTTGACAAGGTTTGTGTTTCTTGTTTAGGTATTAGTTAACAGTTGTCTTCTGTGTTGGCTTCATCTTCCATGTTTTTTGTTTAGGTGATGTTTAATGAAATGACAAAGAACCTGAAAATTAAAAAAAAAAAAACTCTACTTTGAGCTATTAGTTTTCTTTTGTGACTTGAATTTACTGGTAAATGGTATTGCAAGATGATAATTGTTGAGAATGCTGTCTAGGTGTTTGGTCCAGCATCAAAGCAAAAGGACTTGTATGATCAGGCTGTGTCACCGATTGTGAATGAGGTTCTTGAGGGATACAATTGCACTATATTTGCTTACGGTCAGACAGGTACAGGGAAAACATACACAATGGAAGGAGGAGCAAGAAAAAAGGTTTAATTTTGTTCAAGATGGTGAAATAACATATATACATCCATAACTTCTTGCTGCAATAATTTCTGATTTCTGATTTTTTATTTTTTTCCTCGTAGAATGGAGAATTCCCCAGTGACGCGGGTGTCATTCCTAGATCTGTTAAAGAAATTTTTGAAATATTAGAAGCTCAAAACGCAGAATATAGCATGAAAGTTACATTCTTAGAGCTGTACAATGAGGAGATAACAGATCTTCTGGCACCGGAGGAAAGTCCAAAATTTGTCGAGGATAAATCTAAGAAGCCCATTGCACTTATGGAGGATGGTAAAGGTGGTGTATTTGTCAGAGGCTTAGAAGAAGAGATTGTTTGTACTGCGAATGAAATTTACAAAATTTTGGAGAAAGGTTCTGCAAAAAGGCGCACAGCAGAGACTCTTCTAAACAAGCATAGCAGTCGTTCTCACTCTATATTTTCCATCACTATTCACATTAAGGAGTGTACTCCAGAGGGAGAGGAAATGATTAAATGCGGGAAGCTAAATCTTGTTGACCTTGCTGGTTCAGAGAATATTTCACGCTCTGGCGCAAGAGATGTATGATCCAGCTAACACTACTGACTCTTTAGGGAGCTGATAATTGCCACTGACTAAAAGCAATGATCTCTTGCAGGGCAGAGCAAGGGAAGCTGGGGAGATTAATAAGAGCTTGCTTACTCTTGGCCGTGTCATTAATGCTCTTGTTGAACATTCTGGTCATATTCCATATAGGTAATTACTATAGTTAGTCATCTACCAATATGGTTCTTGTTTACTTAAAAGTTAAATGGATCACTTTAACCATTACTGGCAATATCAGGGATAGCAAATTAACGAGGTTGTTGAGGGATTCTTTGGGTGGGAAAACGAAGACTTGCATAATTGCTACAGTTTCACCATCAATACATTGTTTGGAAGAAACTCTCAGCACTCTGGATTATGCACACAGGGCCAAAAATATCAAGAACAAACCAGAGGTCAGATTTTTGGTGATATCTATATGGAAAATGTTTGCTCTATTTGGTCGCTTCTATGTCGCAGTACTTTATTTACTCATATTTTGAAGATGGATTTCTATATCAGATCAATCAGAAGATGATGAAATCTGCATTGATCAAGGATCTGTATTCTGAGATTGACCGGCTTAAACAAGGTTGATGACTGTACTAGATCTAGTTTTGGTAACTTTGTTTCTCTAAGAAGAAAGTTATTATTGCATGGACACGGTTCAAACACTCTTTGACACTTGGTTTGAAAAGCAAGTTGACAATATCATAATTTTTTCCCAAATGTTAGAGGTATATGCTGCTAGAGAGAAGAATGGAATTTATATACCACGAGATCGTTATCTTCAAGAAGAATCAGAGAAGAAGGTAATGTTCTCATCTTGCATGAATTTTCATAGTGAATGCAAACTTTACTTAATTTCTGTATATTTGTATTTTTCCTAGGCAATGGCTGAAAAAATAGAGCGCATGGAATTTGTAACAGAATCCAAGGATAAGGTATGTTTTCCTAGATTTTAACCTTGTGCAATTCTTTATGGTTTGCCATATAGGAACTAAACCTAAATAAGTAATGATATGTTGTCACTTGTGAGCAGCAAGTGTTGGAGCTTCAGGAAATTAACAATTCTCAGCAGCTTTTGATTACAGAGCTAACTTATAAACTTGAAGTAACTGAGGTATAATATTGTAATTTTACAGATCTATTACAAAATTTCTTATCATTCTGTTTAACAGTGTCCGAAACTTTCCTGCTTCTCATCTTATGGTAAATCTTTTTTCTTTTATCATAATATCAGAAAAAACTCGAGGAAACAGAGCATACATTATATGAACTTGAAGAAAAACACAGACAGGCGAATGCAACCATCAAAGAAAAGGAATTTCTGATATCTAACCTCTTCAAATCTGGTGAGCAAAGTGCATTTCATTCTTTATCGAGCTTCTTACAGTCTGCATAGCACAGCTCTGCATTATTTAACGTGTCTATCAGTTGGCATCTGTGGCAGTCTTGTTTTACAACCTTCACATGTAATTATTTGATCTTGTCTCATCTCTCTATAACTAACAACATATTTGCTCCTCTCTCAGAGAAAGCCCTTGTTGAGCGTGCATTTGAGCTTCGTGCTGAACTAGAGAATGCTGCATCCGATGTCTCCAGCTTATATGCCAAAATTGGTATGCTACAATTTTGGAACAGCTATATTTGCATATTATTTTGTGAAAAAATAATGGTATTGTTTTGGCAACTGTGGTTTCTTTTCAGAGCGCAAAGATACGATAGAAGATGGAAATAGGATGCTCATCCAGAAATTCCAGTCCCAATTAACCCAGCAGCTTGAAATATTGCATAAAACTGTAGCAGCTTCAGTTACGCAACAAGAGCTGCAGTTGAAAGACATGGAGGAAGATATGCAATCCTTTGTATCGACAAAAGCAGAGGTAAGATAAACAAACAGATCATTTGGTTTTCAGATTTGCTGTCAGCCTTTACAACTTTTTGGTTGATATGCTTCTAGGCTACGGAGGAACTACGTGGGCGGCTAGGAAAGTTGAAGAATTTGTGTGGTTCTGGTATCAAAGCTTTGGATGATATGGCTGAAGAGCTCAATGGAAATTGTAAATCCACTTTTGGTGATCTCAATTCTGAAGTCTCTAAGCATTCCTCTTCCCTTGAGGGTGTAAGTTTCTTTCTCTAACCCTACTATAGTTTTCATTAACCATCTACTGCCCGTGTTTGACCTCCATTTCCATGATTCAGCTCTTCAAAGGAATCGCTTCAGAAGCTGATGCACTACTGAATGATCTCCAAAGCAGTCTTCACAATCAGAAAGATAAGTTAAATGCATACGCACAGCAGCAACATGAGGTATGCAGTACAATGCTTTTATTTATTTGGCTTCCAGCTCAGGTTGGTTTGAATGTTTAAAACTTGAAATAAATTGCCTTTTGCATCAAAAAATACAGGCACATAGTAGAGCAGTGGAAACCACGCGGTCAATTTCTAAGTTAACTGTGCAATTCTTTCACACTCTAGACATGCACGCATCCAAGTTGACTCAAATTGTGGAAGAATCTCAGACGATCAATGACCAGAAACTGTCTGAACTCGAAAAGAAATTTGAGGTAGTTTATTTTAGAATGCATGTTTTCTTCATGATGACAGCCGTATTTTTGCTTACAAGTTTCAACTAGACAGTGGCCTTAAAAATTGCCCATATTATGTGTCATCATGGACCTGTAGGAGTGTGCTGCCAATGAGGAGAAACAATTGCTTGCCAAGGTGGCAGAGCTGCTCGCGAGCTCAAACGCTAGGAAGAAAAAATTGGTACAACGCCATTTTTGTTTGTTGATGATTTTCTATTTCTATTTTTTACTTTTACTGTCAGCAAGTTATATTTCTATTTTCAAGTATCAAGAAACATTCTCTGTACATACTGTAGGTGCAAATGTCAGTGCATGATCTTCGGGAGATTGCAGCCAGCAGAACCAGCAAGCTACAGCAAGAAATGTCGACCATGCAGGATACCACTTCTTCTATTAAAGAAGAATGGACCGTTCACGTGGAAAAAACAGAATCCCACTATACCGAGGATGTAACTACAGTAGAAAATGGAAAGGAAGACCTCGAAAAGGTTCTCCAGAACTGGTATGTGCATTGTTGAGAAATAAACTCTAGCACAAGGCGGCTTCTGCTCAATCGTTTTCTGTCATTTACCTGATCTTGTTCCATTTCATTTGCAGTTTGCAAAAGGCACAAATGGGTTCAAAACAATGGAGAAATGCTGAAGAATCCTTGCTAAGTCTAGAAAAGAGCAATGTGGATTCTGTGGATTCCATCGTTAGGTACATTACTTTCTACTATGATTTATTTATCATGGATAATAATTCAAGACTGTTGATTTGTTCAATTTAATTTCAATTAGGGAGGGAATGGAAGCCAATCATATTCTACTCGGTCGGTTTTCTTCCGCTGTGTCAAGTATACTTGAAGACGTGGATGTTGCAAACAAGGGCCTCCTTTCATCCATTGATAGTCAGTATCAAATTCCATGTCACAATCAAATTTTAATTCAGTTTTACATTGGTGTTAGAAACTTTTAATTGACTTGGTCGAACCATATGCAGATTCACTCAAACTTGACCATGATGCAAGCGAGAATCTCAATTCCATGATCACACCTTGTTGTGGGGAGTTGAGGGAACTGAAGGGCGGCCACTACCACAAAATTGTAGAAATCACAGAGCATGCCGGAAAATGCCTTTTGGATGAATATTCGGTAAGATCATTTATGGTCTGTTTTTGCACTGAGATTTAGGACTTTCCTAATTTTGAACTAAAGGTTTAGTCAGTTAAAATTTGTTATTCTCCCATATTCCCCATTATACACGTGTTGTAACAAAATCAAAGTATTCTAATTTCTAACTCACTTCTTAGGAATATTATTTATAGTTCATGCATAACTTTCCTACAAAAGAAAGAAAGTTTACTTTAGGGCAGATAGAGTATTATGTTGTCTGTGAAGGACATTACAAGAGGAACAAAGGTAAAGTCAATGTAGGATGCATAGTGTCGTAGGTTGCATATACAAGTGTACAAGATATGGGGCTAATTTTTATAGAATCATTGACACAATATGATAAGAATACGCTCAATAATAGTAAATGATAATTTATATATGCTATATTAGTGCATATAAATTACACATAAAGACATGCCATGCTCAATTTGTTAGTGTGTTGAGTTTGTTGTCCAAGACTTGGCTTCACGTTGTAATGTAGTTTACATGTAATAACATAGGTGGATGAACCGTCATGCTCAACGCCAAAGAAGAGATTGTTCAACTTGCCAAGCATTGCATCCATTGAGGAGCTAAGAACCCCTGCATTTGAGGATTTGGTGAAATCATTCTGGGATTTGAGGTCTCCGAAGCAGGCAAATGGCGATCAAGCAAATGGCGACATAAAACACATTCTGGGGGGGTATGAAGCGGCACAGTCGTTGAGGGACTCGAGGGTACCTCTAACTGCTATCAACAGTTAAGTAAAGAAGAGAGGAACAGAACAGAACAGATGAGATCAGATAGATGAATAGAGCATGTACATAATATATATTATATATGGCGGGGGCTTATAATACTCTTTACTTATTGGTTTATTGTTTATTGGTATAAATTTCCACTAGCGTATTGGGATCCTGTCTGCTTATAGTTGCAATTGGAGTGTCAATTATTAGTACTGTTAGTGTATTATTATTGAACAGCATAGCAAGTTGGGTAGCAACTTTCATCTCATGCATTTAAAGGAACTGAATCAGTCAAGACTGAATGTAATCTTGCTGTCTAAACTTATTATAATTCAAAATTTTAATAATATACCACCAAGCGTGTGGGCTAACTGGTAAGTTGTTCTTCCAACTTAACTTGAGGTCTTAACTTCGAGTCTCTAAAAAAACAATATTTGGCTGTAACTCAACTCTCTTACCCTTATTATAGATGCGACAGTTTCAAGTTTTGAATCAGGTTCAAAATCATTCGTGTTTTGGGATGTGGGTTGTTGATTCCCAAACGACAAGTCGATTGAATCGAATCTTGGGTGTCCGTTGTGTTGGGTCCAGATTGTCGACTCTACTTTATGTCACACAATGTTAATATTTTTAGTCAAATAGTTCATCTCTAAAGAAAATCAGACTACTAGAAGCAGACCGATTGAAAGAGTGAAAAAACTGGTGACGTAGCCTGTCGGAATGCCAACAAATAACTAATAACTTGAACATTAATCCAACCAAGAGAACCAAAACTGCTACAGATGTGAATAACAAAACAAGGAGAAACCTATCGTAATGTTTGGTTTACAATTTCTGAAATGGAAACGAGAATCAAGAGCGAGAATAGAAATGAGCAAGAGATTATCATTTTAAAGTCATTCCCGTCACCAAAATGTTTTGATACAATCATGAACGATCAGAATCTTATTCTCATTCCAATTCTTGAATAAAAATAATAATTCAAACACTACCTTATAGATATATCTCCTCTAATGAAACCATATGTATTAAACCGCTTATGAGGATGGCTATATCATATATAATCTGAGTGGTGTTTGACCCAAAAAAACAGAACATTATGATGTGATGCAAAACCATATACAGACATCCACAATCTGAGGCCTCGGAAAAGTTCACTTTCTACCCTACATTTCGCATTAAATCAATATACATGTAAAATTCCGCACCTTCATCGTGTAACACCGCCTTGATTGAGAATGACTGTCATACATAAACGTAGGTATAGTTTGCAGCCTGCAACAAAGAAACGGTCTCAACATAAGAGAAGAAATGAGATCAAACCTAACAGATTTAGCAGTACAAACTAAAAAGGATACAATGAGGGTAAATATTTAGAAATAAGCCAATACACACTACTCAGACTATCATAGAGTGCAAGTAGACCTGGCAATTTGGGCCGGAGCAAAGAACTGACACAATCATTTTTCGCAACTTTTTTTATTGGCCCTGCCTTTTTCCACTAAGTGGCGAGACACGTTAGAACTAATGAAGAGTTATCCACGGCTCGCATTGACAGGTATAGATGCATGCTTTAAATACTTTTTAATGTCTTACAAGTACTTCACAAAACAAAAAATACTGTCTTGAGAACACAATAATGTTGACCACATTATTGGTGTTCAATAGCATAATCTATACTACGGGAACTCAGCCCACGTGTGGCAGGTTTCAAATAAGAGAAATATGGAAATAATGGCCAAAGAAAGGATACCAGGTGATACGTGGGAACCAAAAATACCGTGTGCATGTATCAAACCATTCAGACACGCCATAACATGCTAAATGCTTAAGTTAAACAGTACTGCAATGACAAACAGATATAAAACAACTCCCTCCGTTCCAAAATAAGTGTCTTTGTATTTCGAGGGAATTTAAAGAGAAGTTAATTACTGCATTTCCTCTCATAATAAACTTAAGGGATACAACCTAACTTATTATAAAGATACCACTGACATTTTATACATCACTAAAATCATAAAAAGAAAAGAGGACACTTGTTTTGGGAAAAAAGAAGTAATATTTAAACTACCTGAAGTTCCTCATGATAGGCTTGTACTCAAGAGTCCGACTGGCCTTTCTCTACCAAACGCTTCATCATCAAAATCTTCATTTGTCGAATTTTCTTGACATAGTAGTTTATTCTCCCCGATAGGATTTAAGTTAAGACCACCCCAAACCATGGGATTATCCTGCTGCGTACCTAGTTCAGACCCATGACTGGTTTCTGCATTTTCATCTACATACCCATGACCAGTTTCTACATTTTCCTCGACATTTTGTCCCAAATCATCATCTTGTGCAAGCTCTTGTCCCTTGTCATCATCAATGCATGACGGCTCAACATTCAGATCAGAACCTAGATCCAACCCAGTTTGCTCAGATCCAAGATAAGCAACAGTTACTGTTCCCTGATCAGATTGCTCGGCAGAATCTTTTTTCGGTCTCTTCCATTTCTTAGTAGATGAAGTACCATCATCCTCAAAATCTTCTTCTTCTCTTTCCCTATGCAAGTAAGCCCATAATTTCCTTTCTGCATTAAATTGCACACAAGGATCGCGTTCATAATGCAAACGGTCCAAGGCTCCGCTGACAACTTGATTAACTTGGGCATCGGACACATCTTCAACAATATATTGAGAGTCTCTTATCAAAGTACAGACATCTGCTCTGGTGCCAATACTTCCAGGCAATCTAGCAGCTGCATCTCTCACAAGACATAGAATAGTAACATGTGGTGGCCGATCACGTTTCAGCATAAAATGGTCTCGGGCTTTTGATGTTGGCTTACCGCCGCCCCTTCTCAAAGGAGCAACAATGGATTTTTTACCATCAGCAGCTGTGTAACTAAAAGCTCTGTCAGGAATTGAATATCTAAGAGCTTCTTCCTTGCGGAAATAATCTCTCACTTCTTCCAAACTTGGGTTGATAGTATTATGACTCTTCTGGGCTCTATGGTCCTTGAACCTTTCTTTCTCATCCGTGTTGAACTGCATCAGTGCCAAAGGGGGAGATGGAAGGCTTCCTATTTGTTGAAGGGTTTCTTGACCACTTTTCAGCCAATTGGCAAATGAATCAACTAACTTAACAAGCATTTTATGGGGAAGACCCCAGGCTTCAGGAGATGTCACCTCCTCAACGGTCTCGTGTTCAGATGAACTATGAGAGACTGGACCAACCCAAGACCAACTTTTTGTAGATTTTTCATAAACCACAAGTGCCTTCCAAGCCTTTGCACCCAAAGGTGCTGTTCTTGATGCAAATATCTTCAGAACTCCTCTTACCAAATCCTGAAGTGGTTCTTGAGTCTCAAGAATACAAGGATCCCCTGGGTTTGATCTCACCCGGTTAACAATCTCCTGAAGAGTAAGAGAAGGCACATTTACTTGCACAATTTGCTCTGAATTGTCGACATCCATGTTCTCATTAAAAGGAACCCCATTGGCGCTGTCATCATTGTTTTTATTCATCTCTTCTCCAGGATTGTCAACCCGTAAGGAATCTTCTGGAAGTGGAGTAATCATTGCCATGCGAACTGCTGAAAGAAGATGTATAACAGAGAATGAGAAACCAGTATGAACAGTGGGTGTAATCAAAATAAAAGGCTTCTTTTTTGGTTTGGTTTCCAGCTCCATATCTGGTACTCCCATTTCTGTAACAGGTGGCTCAGAACCCTCCATATCTGGAGTACACATGTCAGCTTGCATTTTCCTTTTACCCCGCTTCTTCAAAGATGTCAAATCTTCAATCTGTTTCTTATGGTCAAGTTGCAGGTTTGCATTCTCATCTCGACCATCCACATCTAATGCATCCTTTCCTTCCGCTTCTTTGAGTTGGACCCAGTCAAAGTCCCCTCAGGTCTCTCACGGTGATCATTGACGTGTGCTTCAATGCTCAGACCTTTCCTTCTCAATCTGCCCTGTCCTTTATCATCTGTTGGTATGCGTGTTTCAAGTGAATCGTCTTCCTCGTCCCCGTAATCATGGATGTAAGTGGGCATGCGTGCAGAATAATCGCGGCTGAAATCTTTTTTATGCTTTTTCTCAGTAAGGTAGGGCTTCATCGAGGAAATTTGTAACCTTTCACCAGGATCCCCTACCAATCGACCATTCTTGCCCAATCTGTACACTCTTTTCTTATCATCATTGTCCTCCTCATCATCATCATCCTCATCATGAAGTTTGGCCGAGAAAGGGAAAATGCTGTCATCCAAAACTCTAGCAGAGTTGCTAGCAGAACCGCCATCGCGTATCTTGCCCTTATGCTTTCCTTTTGAAGGGTGCTTTTCTGCTTCCACGATATATGCACTTCCACCGATATCACCAGTCTTTTTGGACGAGTATGAGATTCGGCCAAGAGCCTGCGCATTCCCTTTTGTATCTTTCTTACCAGATTTAGACTTTTTAGCATCCAGGGAAGACTTCACAAGAGAAGTTTGAGGTCCTTCCATGACGCCACTTGGGTAAGCCGACTTGCTTCTCATGAAAGGATTGTCCTCCTCATAATCCATGTCGTCCTCATCATCCCCCAGTTGGTCTGATGAGTCTGATTCCGTTTCTTCACTCCTAACTGCCATTCTTCTACCTTTCAACATTGCCATGTCGGCTCCGCCATTCTGCAAAGTAAGACCTTTGATCTTGTCCTGTGACGATTTTGCTTTAAACTCAGTCTGTAAGAATCTATCATTTACCTGTGGTGAGGAAGCCCTATAGGATTTTGAAATGTGATCAGGATACTCCCTCCCTGCCCTCCATTTCTTGCCTCTGATATTCCAATCATCATATCTAGATGATGGATCCAAGGAAAGTGCCTCTCCTTGTGTCTTGCTAAGCCAAAATGGTTCGGCTTGCTCTGCTGAGTCAATTCGATTCTTCAGTAACAATTGTGGAGTTTGTCCTTTCATAAATTTACTCTGTTCTCCAAGTAGATATTGTGGATTGTTCTCAGGATACTTGGCTTTTTTAACATGATCATATGCAGTTTTCAAGTTATGTGACTTTGCTGTCAGCACTTTACCATCTGTCAGCTGATTTCTGTTCCTGTTTCTGCCATAGGCATGTAATTCAGTCTTCTGAGTCACAGGCAAACCCATAAAACTGTCCATGGCAAAGTCATCGCCTCTCAACATCTCATGTTTCTTCCTCACTTTCAAAACCCCAGCTCTGTCCAATACTTCACCACGTGAGACATTTCGATCTCTAAGGTAACCCATTCCATACAGTTCATCTTCGGCATCATCATCATCGTCGTCATCATCATCAACTCTCATCTGATCCCTAGCTCTGAGTGCTACCCCTGAATCATACCCTGCAGCCTTATTCTGTCGAGAAAGTGCTATTGCTGAACCATATGCCCCAGACTTCATATCCAGACCATAATGAACAGGAGAAAAATCACTCACTAAGTCTTTCGTTGACGACACCTTTGACCCGGCCAATTTCAATTTACCTTTTGAATTCTGCTTTCCATATTTAGCAGATTCCAAAGCCAAAGTCCGACCATGCAAAGAAAAATCTGAAATTGTATCCATCCCATATGCCGAATGACGACCCATTTTCTGAGAGACTTTCCACTCCTTAAGCTTTTTTCCCCACAAGCCTTCGCCCAATTCCTCCCTTTCTGATGATTCAGATTCCAAATCTTCCATCTTCTCATACATCAAACTCTTCTGACTTCTCATAATATTCAAAACACGAAGCTTCTCTTCAATACTGTATCCCCTACAATTGAGCCAAGCATCCCTAATCTGATAAAGATTGGTTACCATACAGTTCTGATAATTCCTCAAATGATGGTAGTGCTTCCGCTTCTGAAAGAAATTCAGACCCTGCCTGTAAAGTGCCACCCTTGGCTCACACAAGCCTCCCTTGAGCATATCAAACAAATTCTTAATGGGGCTACCGAAGTGGAAATTAGCACCCGAGAAAAGCTCCATCAATGTTCGCATAAAGATTTCTTGGTCCATGTCAGGGAGGTAGCTAGTGAGGTTGAACCGGTCCTCCTCAGTTAAACACTCATTCCAGACATCCATGGACAAAATGTCTTCCAGACCGGGAAGATCATACAACTCAAAAGGAAGGCTACAAGTCTGATTCTCAACTTGACAAAACTCAGCTCCTGTTTCCCCCAATTCCAGTAAATCAAAGTCATCAGACCCCGCTCCCGAATCCGCATCATCAAACTCATCATCATCATCCTCCGATTCAACTGGCGAGCTTCGCTGCCGAAGCTCATCTTCATCACTAGACATACTGCCCCTACTACCAGGAGAAAACTCCGATTCGAACCTTGAAGCCTTAAAATTATTCTTCTCAATCGCCATGAAACATAACAAAAACCAAAATCTCGCGGAAAAAATCCACAGTCCCAAACACCACCCCCAAATTCAGGAAATTCCCCCAACTCTCCCACCACTCAAAACCCTAGCAAAAAAACAACACCACAAAGCAATCTCAATCTCAATCCCTAAATCAAATTTTGCGAGTGAAATGTGAAATGACATACAAATCGAAGCGCGAAACGGTCAAATTTCAAAATCACAGCAGAAAACAAAAACAGAAAAGCGAAATAGTAAACGTAATGAATCGACCCAAAAATACCTAATTGCAGAGCGAGAGCGGGCGAGGAGTGAGAGGCGAATCGTCGACGAGCAAAGCACGAAGCTGTAGACATCGAGTGGGAGAATTGAGCTGCGAAGAGAGAAACAAAGAAGGAGATAGAGATCTATGCGTGAATCTGAGAAACCCTAGGAGGAAGCGGTTGTGTATATATATACGGAGAGGAAGTAGCAGGAAAATGAAGAAGACGATGGTGACGTGGAATGGTGTGGGCCGTCTGATGGAAGAAGAAAGAGGGACAGAGAAAAAAGACGAAAAAGGGCAGTTGTAGAGAGACAGACAGAGACGGATGAGAGAAGCGTGTGTGTGTTGTGTGTGTGCTCGCAGAGGTGAGGGTTTGGTTTGGTGTTGGAGAAAGAACGAAAGACAGAGAAATGACTCAGTGAGTGAGTCTCTTCGACTCGCTCCCGGGTCACGATAACGATTTACGATTTTCAGGCAATTTAACCTATTAACCGCTAGCGGTTATATCCCGCTCCGACCTACCATTTTTTTTTTTTCCAAATAGACCTACCGTTTTTTTATTCTCTCAAACAAATAATTAATTCATCATTATTTAAAATTTATAGTATGATTTTTTCAAGGTTGTGTGTTTTTTTTTTTTATCAATTTTTGTTGGTTGAGTAATGATACAACACTCCATCCGAGATCCTTGTTTGAACCACCGTTGATTTTTTTATCGGCGGTGGTTTAATAGTTTTTTTTGCACGCTTTATTTCAATCAAATAAACACATATTGAGCAGATTCGACCTGTTTTGACTTGTTCTTCTGTTGGTTCATCATCATTGCTGACTCGTCTCCTTCGATCCGCTTGCAAACGACGCATTGTCATCTTCGCCTCCATCATCGGCTAACTTGCGAAAGTATGTCTACTGTAGATAAATTAGGTTTTTTCATGTTTTTATGTCTTAAGTTGTTTAGTTGTTTTAGTTGTTATTTTGGTAATCTAGGTTGTCTTTACTTTTGCGATCTGTATTCCCTTGGTGGAATTTGGTTTTGTATTTCGTTGGTGGAAGTTTGGTTTTGTCTTTGGATTCGATAATACATGTTGGGAAGGAAGGCGTGCTAGTGCCCTCGGTTTGCTAAATTGAGTAACACTCAGTTTCAACTTGGTCAAAAATGTTCCGGTTATGATTTGACTAATTTTTATAACTTGTCATTGAGAATTTTGAAGGTTGTACTCGTTAATTCTTTATATCAGTAAAACTTACGCTTTCAAAGTAAAAAGAAAATGATACAACACCCAAAAGTTGATAAAAAAAATAAATATTTTGTGCGAAAAACGGTTAAGTATTAAATCTAACACATCAAATATTACATCGTCTATCTTATGAAAATATGTCAATTATATAACTAAATTAATATATTTGATGTCTCATGTTACAAATTTATTAGAAGAGTAATAATGTAATATTTTAATTTATTTTATCAATAAATTGATGATGTGTTGTTTATCACATGTATTGTCATATTATTTTGTACTTTTTTTTCTTGCATTTTGAAAATTGCATAATAATAATAATAATAAGTCTAAAAATTGAACTTCAAATATCCTTATTAGGCGCAGTGACGCATAGGATAAACAAACTCAAAGTCAAGTAAACGACATTGGGGTTGCAGCTAACCATATGTTCCAAGATTCACCAACATGTTAACAACCTATGTTATTTTGTGTCAGTACTTGTTGCACGTGTGAATCCCATGAAAACGGTCAACCATTTTCAACTTGAAGTCTTCAAAGAGCCGAGTTTTTCTTCTTGTCTTCTTTTTGGTATTGTTTTGTAAACATTTCTTTTTGTGTAGTAGGCATAATCTAATTCCTTAACTTCTGTGTGTTGTGTGTGTGTGTGTTTGGGTTTTTTTTTTTTTTTTTTTTTTATTTTCTCAACAAATAAATATTGATTCCATCATTGTCTACCCTCCCAAACCCTAGTGCCGCTTCTCTCCTTCTGCTAAAGGCTTGAGTACGGTAACAGCCACCTCTGTCGGTTTTGCCGCCTGAGCTACGCCTTCAGTATCGCTAGAAGATGCTGAAGTCTAAGCATCGCGCCGTCTTCGCTTCATATCTTGGTCTTACCAATAGTTTCTTGAGTTTTATTAGTTTGTTTATTTAGTGATTTGTCTTCCCTTGATAGAAGTTTAGAAGTTTGTTTTTACGTGTTTTTTTTGGAAGTTTGGGTATGTATTTTCTTGTTGGAAGTGGTTGCTATGATGATTCAAAGGCAGAGCCGTCTCAAGAATTTTAGGGGTCCTGTGCCAAAATTTATATTTGGGCCCCAAAGTTTTAAATCGTGGTTGATCGTAAACAAATAAAAAAAGTATATAATGGTTGATTAAACACAAAGGTCCAAGTGTTGCGATCTTAATTTTATTGCAGTTTATAACCGCAGTTAATAACTGCAGCTAAAATCCAAAATTGCACACTATTGCAGTTTATAACCGCAGTTAATAGATACTATTATTGCAGTTTTTAACCGCAGTAATAACTGCAGCTAAAAATACAAACGACGTTGTGAGTCCCTCGCTTTGTTGGGGCCCTGTGCGATCGCCCACTTTTCACCCCTTAGAGCCGGTCCTGTTCACAGACCGATATGGATAGTGAAGTCTGGGATAGCCTTGTCGGGTCTCGTGTTAGGACCTGTGATGTTTTGCTATCTTGGAAGGTTTTGGTTGTTCTTAGATTGATGTTGTCTCTAAAGGGTTGGAAATCAACAATGTATGTGCTAGGGCTTGCTTTGGTTTGTACATCTATGTATGATTTAGTTGAGTATGTTAGGGTTTCTAATGTATTCAATCTTTGAGTATTAAGAAAAGTTCGCTTTTATCTCAAAAAAAGAAAAAATATATATTGACTCAATCTATTTTCGTGGACCAAATTGGATGTTGTATCTTTTCCATTTTCAATTATAGTCTCACCCCATTATGTCGTCATAGTGGCTCGAACTCGAGACCTCAAAGAGAATCCAAAACATTTAACTCAACATGTCTTTTTTTTCCAAGTTAAATGTTCGTGATATGTAAAATTTTTCAAAATTAAATGTAATTACAAATATATATATATATATATAGGAAATGAAATATGAGCCAACATTTTTTTGGCTTATCCTAAGCCAAGCCAATGAGGTGATAACACCTCAATTAGTTTCACTCATACCCACCCAAGTGAATTGGTGGGAGCGGAGCGACCTGCCCGGATCCAAGTATTTTAACGTGGTGTCACCACCTC
>JAYMTA010002313.1:0-16850 GCA_036897625.1 Pelargonium cotyledonis | reverse complement strand
CAGTTGCTATGAAACCAGAACTGCGTGCAAAAACCACGTCCTTCGTCACGATGATACCCGCCACCGGATCTGCTACTTCCACAAGCCGCCGCCGCTACTACTATATATTCCGCAAAACCGTAAATGTAATACTGAGGCCTGTACCATTGCCGATCCGTCCGCCTTGAATCTCGATCCGCCGAAACTGCTACCACCAAGCCGCCGCCACTGCTACAGATTGTCTCCAAAAAGCTCTGTTTCCAATCACCACTGCTCCAAAAACCCTAGCTGCCGCACGCAATATGCGGGAAAGTCCGTAGGGTTTCGCCTCATGAATGTTCGTTTGTGGCCCATATACATTATTCTCTAATAATAATAATAATATTATTATGATTATTATTTTACCGTTTCATCCAATTCTCTCTTCGCGCGTAGTTTATAGTCGCACCTGTTCATAAAGTCTTGTTCGTGAGAAAAACCCTAGTTCATCATTGTCTTTTGAAATGCAGCAATATCCATGAATAATTGAATATCACCCCCAATCTCTAAAATTTGCGATTGTCGCGAAATTAGTGTAATGGCGAAGAGAATCGCAACGAGAAGAGAGCTATGGGATCGAATGCGAGGCATCGAAGAAGAAGACGATGAAGATCATCGTCTTCCTCAGCTCAAAGAGCTATGGTAATGCAATTTCCAATTTCAGTTCACTGTTTCATATATTGCTTCATATTTCCAAAAAAAAAAAATTTGGTTAACGAAGCTAATGAACAGTATGTTAGGTGTTTTTCATATTTGCTGAAATTGAGAGTGGAATAAATAAGTCTAAAAAACCTGGAAAACTTCAGTGATATTGTAACTGCTCTTTTAGTTAGATTTTGGGCTACTTCGTACTTATTTTAAAATTTAATCTCAATATTATATAACTTTGTTACTATTTGTTTGTTTGTTTAAGAAATCAGTGAGTTATTGACTTATTGAAGCTCAGCTCAGAATATAAATTGCTTTCGCAGCTAATATGCAATGTCTTTAAGCTACTGGTAGCTTCTTAAGACCAGGAGCAATTGTTTTGTTTTGTTTGTATAAACTGTGAAGTGAAGAAATTTCTTGCTTTGTTTACAGGTTTGCTGATGCATTTAATTACTTAATTTGTTTACCCAAAGAGAATCATATTTGGTGTGGCTCTTGGGATATAATGGGCCCTCTTGTGGAGACATTCTATAATTACTACAAAGATGAGCGTCAAGATTCTCCACTCAAAATTTTGTGGAAGAGGATCTCTGAGGAAATGAGGCAATGCATCCAGTGCATTTCGCAGCACCATCAGGCCCAAGAGATGTATAGCACGGAGTATGACTTGAGTTCCATTGGTCCTCTTCTTGACGTATTGCAAACTCTTGACGAGGAAAGGGTGACTCAACACCTGAGAGACATCAATGCAAGACTTTCACGGGAAGAATATGTGCCTACACGTGATAATGCTGAAGTTGTTAGTGTCATGTATGAGGTACCGACTTTCTTAATGATTTCCTTTCATTATTTTTATTTAAATTACTGATATGGTGGACATCATAATGTTGTTGGTATTAGCTTGTTGAGTGTAGTGTTAGATGCTTTCCCACTGTGGTTAGGGTGTAGGGTATTAGCTTGATAATATCTAATTGTTTATCCTTTTTGTTTTAAATGCATTCAATAACTAATTGCAATTTTATCTCTAAGACTGCAATTTTTTATATTTCCCATCCTTGATGTACTCTTTAGAAGATACATGAAGAATAAGATTATACTTTTCCTTATTATGCATGCAAATATTTGATGAAGTGAATGAGGAAGAGGTAACGTTATTGGTTTTTGCAAGTGAGACACAGTAGAGAAAATGATTTAATTATAAAGCAGGGGCTTCGAGGTAGCTTGTGAACGCGGATGTTATCTGTGTGTCATTAGTCTTTTTGGGGTACATTTAGTTCCATCGAAACTATAATTTTTATTCCCTTATTTACACTTTGCGCTAGCTGAATTGCTAATTACCTATGTTGCATGCTCACACACACACACATATAAAATCTCGTAGACCATGATTTGCTATTGGTTAGTGCCTGTTTATTTTTATTTTACCCCTTCGCGGCTGCACCTCACATTTACTGTCTATACTCTACAGGTTTTAATGTTCCCCATCTTGATGGACGACCAGTCCTTGTTCAATGAGTTTGAAACATTCATTGAAGCAATTGATAATGTACATGAACTGGCACTGGCTGGACATCAACAGTTTCCGGTATCTGCATTTAGCTTTGATTAGCTTTCTATTATTTTTTTTTAAATGTAAGCTATCTCCTCACCATATAAACTGAACCTGATTTTCCTAGGGTGTTTATGCACTATTCTTTTTCAAAAGGAGAGTACGTTCTGTTGCTCATCGTCTAGCTGGATCTATGGGAAAGTTGAGGTACTTTTATTTCCATTCTTTTTATCTCCTTATATTGACTGGAGAATGAAATGGTTGACAAATAAATGTTGATATCTTCTTCTTCTTCTTCTTCTTAATGACAATGTTTTTCTGGGTGCACAGGAGAGCTACAGATTTGGAACCTTTGCAGCCTTTACTCAAGAAATTCATTGGCATTTTGGAGAGTGAGGTCTCACCCTCTAAATCAGAGGTATCAAGGCCTAGAGTGCAATTGGAGCGTGTTTCTGTGTGGCTTGGAATCAAATCATTGTATGAAGTAGTTGCTATTGATCTTGATCTTTGTTAGCAATTTTGTTTTCTCTGTTTCCTACTAAGGTATTTATCTGTGTCTTGAAGGCTTGGTTATTTAGAACCTCCAGCTTTTGAAGAAGGGATTTTGGAGCATTACCCCATTTTTCTTGATATCATACTGAATCATATCAGTGGTGATACAGTTGAATTTTCTCATGCAGTTACTTGCTTGGGACTGCTTTTTGAAATTCTAGGTGCACATTTAACATTTGTAACTTCAAATAGTCGGCAATTGAACTTTAGAATAACATTGTTTCTTTTTTGGACTTGCTGAAGGTTGTAAACTTTGGTTGAGATCGACGTTGTCTCCAAGTGTGATGCGAAACACGCTCTTGGGTCAATGTTTCCATACTCGGAATGAGAAAACACATAAAGACATTTTTGATCTTTTCCAGCCTTTTCTGCAGGCATGTCTGGATCATTCATTCATTTTCTTTTCAGGTCCTTTGTCAAAACATGTTCATCTTTACTAGACATTATTCAGAGATGTTGTGTGGTAGTTATTTTGATGTTACTAATATTTACAAATCCTTTTGTTTTCCAGTCTCTTGAAGCTTTGCAAGATGGGGAACATGAAAAGCAACGTAGGCATTTCCTTTATTTTCTTCTGCATCAAGTACCAGCAAGCAGTAACTTTAGTGTTTTAATAAGAAAAAAGGCTTGCCAGGTTGTTATGTCTTCCTCTGGATTATATGAAAACAGATCTCTCTTTTTGCACACTATTTTTTCTTTGATAACAGTGCCACTTTGGCCCATTTTAATTATTGTTTATTACACTCATCGGAGAACTCGTTGTTGATTTTCAGATAGCTCTTCTTATTATACATCGAGGTTACAAGATGAATCCACCTTGCCCTCCTTTTGAGTGTGCACACATGTGGTATGTTATTGTCCTTTCTTTCAAACTTTAACTAGCTTATTCATGGTTTCTGTTGAAATGTCTATTTTTTTCAGTTTTCCCACTTGAATTGATAGTTGAACACCATCTAAGGGATCTGGGATGTTGATAGAAAAGGTTGTTATACAATTTATGTGTTATTTTTTTGGATTTGTCAGAAATGTTGGAGAGGAGATAGGGAGGAGGATAGATATTCATTAACAAAAGAAGTTCGTCCTGTCTGGGATGAACTTCTCTTTGGAGGTGTAAAAGGTCGTAACTTGCAAGAAAAAGATGTTTGTAACAGTGAATGACTATTCACTTTTGTATTTTGTGACACATTTATGATGATTTGTTGGACAGGGGCCCCTCTCTAGTGTCTTCTCTAAAGGATTCTTCGCTTCACAGTTCTCTGCGACAACCTGCATTCGATCTTATTCAAACTATTATTGTTTCTGATGCTTCTGCTCTGGTAACTTCAATGATGCATTACCGCACACCTCCAAGTACAGATAAAGGCATGATTATCGAGTTGAATGATGATGAGGATGCAGATGGGCTTCCATTTGCTCCAGATGTTGAAGACAAGGATACTAGTTCCTGGATTGAATTCAGCACACAGTTTAAAATGGCAGCTTGTGAGTATAGTGGATGGATGTGCATTCCCATGCTATGGATTAACATTTTACTTGAAATTGAGCCCCCAATCTTACCATTGTCCTTTTCCAAGGCTGTTTTCTGGGCTCGATCTCGTTTTTCAATGGTTGAACCTGAAATCAGTGCAGAAATGATGCTTCCAGTTAGAGATTGGCTTTCTTCCTCTGCTGCAGAAATCTCCTTTTCATTTGGGTGGAAAGTTCCAACTGGGTCTGATGATGGAGGAGATGGGAAAGAGTCAAGAAACTCATTGAAAGTGTCAACAATGTGTCTTCCTCTAATAAAAACATTCAACAGGTCTTCTTTTTGCTAGAAAGATATAACTACGTGCATTAGCAAATAGAGAGTACTTATTTGGATAATTATTACAGGTTAACTGCACATTTTGTAGTTCAAATGGGGCAAGGAGACCTTCAGAAGCAGTGGACTTGGGAGCCAAGAATGGGAGACAGCTTGATCCTTTTGCTTATAGATCCTAACGATGTAAGCATCCTAAGCTATCTGTTTGCCAAGCCATTTTACTTTACCCTCATTTGAACTTCAGTCAAGGGTATGAATAAATTGATTTGCTGGATGCAGAATGTAAGACAAATTGGAAAATGTATCTTAGAACAAGTTTCAAGTACTCGGGGTCTTGTTTCTGGTTTGAAGTTTCTCTGCTCTTCTGGATCTTCCCTGTCAGCCATTTTTTTGGGCTTCAGACATGCTATGAAACTGGTAAGACATCTATCTCAGTAAGTCTTCTGTATATTTGTGCCCTTGGATTGCAGTTTCACCAAATTTTTTGTTGTTGTTAATTATTGCATCAATTTAATCTTCAATTGTCCATTGACCATGTTACTAATGTAACTGTGACTTGCAACAAAGATAATTATTCTTACTATAATGTTGTTATGTTTTGGCTTATATGTATCTCTGTATGTGCTTTCCAGGTTCAGTTGGATTCTGTTCTATTAAACTTCCAGACTTTACAACATTTGTTCTTTGTTCTTCGCAAACTGCTTGAAGAAGTTGTTTCAGCAACTCCAGATTTTCCAGAAAGTTCATCAGACAATATTAATATCACAAAGTTCTCTTCCCAAGGTGGATTTTTGAGGCAGCCGACCATTGGTTCTTTTCCTGAAAGTAACAAGGCAAAGCTTTCAGATGTTGACTTGAAATTACGGGAACAGTTTAGTCGCTTATTATCTGAAATTTCATGGCCATCTATAAGGAAATGCCTTTTAGAAGGAAAGGCATTTCTTGAATACAGTTTTTGCCAGGTAACACCCTTGCCAATATGTTTGGAATATGATTGTTCATAATGTGATGCACCGGAATTTGTGCGTGTGGTAGATGCATGATATCCTTGAAGGGCATTCATCCCTTACTGATGAGTTCTAGTTGATTATTTGCTGGTTCAGAAGTATTGGCATCACAGTGGTTATTGTTGGTTCAGAAGTATTGGCATCACAGTTGTTATTGTTGATGCCTTGATAACTATTGACTATCATGTATTTGTAGCTACATTTTATTTTGTTCTCCATTATCTTTTCATCATTCTAATTAATTTTTTTCAGATGACTTGCGTCCGGATACTTGAGATCCTTCCTGTTGTGTTTGAAAGACTTCATCCATCATTCATTAAATTGTCTGGCGATTCTGGAACTTTGTTGGAAAGTTTTGTTGATTTTAAATGGCTTCATGATTTGATAGATTGGGGAAAGTCACCACTTAAAGTCATTATTGTTTATTGGAAAAGAACAGTGATTTCTTTGCTGAATTTTCTCAAAGCATCATGTACCGAAACTTCCGCATCAATTTTCAGGGCCATTGAGAATCTTGTTTCATGTGGTGAGATGTCTGCTTTAGATATCAATGCTGTATCATTCATTCTTTATCATCACTGTTTATTTTGTCATGATTTATGTGTCCTGTACCTGTATTTTTTGTGATTCAGATGCTGTTTCTATGGATGAATTAACGGAAAGTGTATCAAGACTTTCTGTTTCATTATCAAAGGAACTTTGCTTTAATATTGATCAGGCAAAGAGGAGGCCTAAAGCTTTTCATTCTGAGAGGAAATATCCAGCTTCGGATGTGCAACAATTCTCCATTAAGGATAGAGATGTGCAAGTTCAAGGGTCAGCTGTTGAGACAAATAGGAGGCCTAAAGCTTTTCACTCTGACTATCCAGCATCAGATGTGCAACATTTCTCCATTCAGGATAGAGATGTGCAAGTTCAAGGGTCAGCTGTTGAGACAAGTAAAAGGGATATGGATAATGTTGTTGTTCTTTCCGATGACGAAAAGGAGCCACAAATTTCCCATGAAGAGGCCATTGTTTCTGCTACTGAGTTAAGAGGCCATATGTTGGATGACATGACAGTGTCTCCTATAGCTGGTAACAGAGTTTCCGAACCAATCCCTGCAGAAAAGCATGTTTCTAGCTTTGAATCTTCAAAGGGCTTGGTGGGGGCTTCCCAAGAAAGGGATGTTAAACATAGCCGAGGTCTTGCTTCGAAGAAGCATGACTCTGATTCATCCAGAGGCAAATCGTTTTTTCTATCTGCCTCTCTTCTCAAATCAAAAAGTGGAGACAGTAAGGGCAAAGAGATAAATTCCAAATGCAGTGCAACCGATCCTGTTTTCTCTAAGAATAAAGTTAACCTAAAGAAATCAACTAATGAAACTGTCAGTTTCAGAAATGTGAATCAAACTTGCAACAAAGTGGCACCTGAGTCAGGTCATACAGTATTGAAGGAGCTGGTACATGACTCTCAAAATGATCCATTGGAGCTTGCACTGAAATCTGCTAGACGCCCACATTTGGTTGTTGCAAAGCCAATCATTTCCGTTCCTAAACGACAAGTCATTCAACTGAACATGCCTTTTGATAACAAATCTGGCAATTTGCATAGGCTAGAGGCTAGAGTTAAAAGGTTCAAGCTCCCAAGTCTTGATGACTGGTATAGACCCATTCTAGAATTGGATTACTTTGAAATGGTGGGATTAACATCAGCTAGGGAAACTAATAACCCGATTTTCAGCAAATTAAAGGAGGTTCCTGTATGTTTCCATTCACCTGAAGAGTATGTAGAGATTTTTCGTCCATTGGTTTTGGAGGAGTTTAAAGCACAGTTACATAGTTCCTTTTTAGAGCTCTCTTCACTGGAAGAGATTTATTATGGTAGCCTATCCATGCTGTCAGTCGAGAGGGTTGATGATTTCCATCTTGTTCGCTTTGTCCATGATGACAATGATTCGGGAGCTTCTAAAAGCTTCTCAGAAAATGACCTTGTTTTGTTAACTAAAGAGCCTCTTCTAAAACAATCTCATGATGCCCATATGGTTGGGAAGGTAATTCTTCATAGTTGTGAAATTCATCAAATAAGTTGTTTTGGATGTCGTTCTATTTTTTTTCCTAATGTGCTTTTGTTCATATCTTCATCTCTGGTATGCCATGCTTATCTGTAATATAAACACAATCCTGGTCCCTAATTTTTTTGGTGGTCAGATTGTTTCTCATTCTTCACCTTGATCGGATATTGCCTTGTTTAACTTGGCCATAACTTTATTTTGGCATACTAGCTGAAACTGAATTTAACCTGATGAATGAATTTTCTTTTTTACTAATAATTATCATCTCTTCCCAAGCTATCACAGATTTATCCAGATGTACATGTCTAGTGTCTTTGCCCAACTTGTACATTTGTCATTGGAGATGCTATTTAGTTCAGAATCTAGTTATTACAGAACATCAGTTTATAACATATACCAACTTTTAATCATATCTGATCTTTTTTTAAAAAAAAATATTTAGGATAATTTGTCACTACTTGACTTTCTCCTATGTGGCCCTATGTGCTTTTGTTTTAATAAGCGTAAGTGGTTTTAAGTAACTTTTTTTAAGAATATTAATGGTAATTCAGTTGTAATTCCCTTATCAAAACAGAGAGTGGACACTTAAAATTAGGGAACTAAAGTTTAGCGTGGAGAGGACACATAATTTGAGATCGAAGGAGTAATTACCTCAAAAATTCTAATTTCTTATTAGAGACTTGTTCATAACATTTCTCATCATGCTAACACAGTCTACTTTTGTCTCAGGTGGAGAGGCGTGAGAGAGACAACAAAAGAAGAGTAAGCATATTAGTCATCAGGTGTTACCTTCAAAATGGTTCTTCACGTTTAAATCAAGCTAGAAAGCATCTTATTGAACGTAGCAAATGGCATGCGGGTCGAATTATGAGCATCACTTCTCAACTTAGAGAATTTCAGGCACTATCATCAATAAAGGATATCCCCCTACTTCCAGTTATTTTAAAACCTGGCGATGATTCTCATGGTTATCATAAATCAAGAGATTTAGGCCTGGGGAAACTGTCCCAATCGTTGCAGCAAATACTGAAGTCATCCTTTAATGACAGTCAACTTCAAGCTATCAGTATTGCTACTGGTTCTTCTAATTTAAAGAAAGAATTTGAATTGTCTCTCATTCAGGGTCCTCCAGGTATGTCATCTACCCGATCCAATTTCTAACCTAATCTTGTTCATATGACTTTATTATGTACAATATTCATTTTTTCATAACTGCTATAGGTACTGGGAAGACCCGAACTATTGTGGCCATCGTCAGCGGTTTGCTAGCTTCTATACAGAGGACTTGTTCGAAAGACTATCCAAATGATAGTATGAGACAAGGTAACACAACCAATTCAAGGCAGCGGATCAGTCAGTCTACTGCACTTGCAAGGGCATGGCAGGATGCAGCCTTAGCTAGACATTTAAATGAGGATGCGGATAAAAATCTAAAATCACAGGAAGGTTCTGCAAGAGGGAGGGTGTTAATTTGTGCACAATCCAACGCTGCAGTTGATGAGTTAGTAGCAAGGATATCTTGTGAAGGCCTGTATGGCAGTTCTGGGATGATGTATAAGCCATATCTTGTGAGGGTTGGAAATGCCAAAACAGTTCATCCAAATTCCTTACCGTTCTTTATTGATACACTTGTGGATCATCGTGTTGCAGAAGAGAGGATGAATTTGAGTCACGCCAAGACTGATTTGGTTGTGGACTCTTCTACAGCACTCCGTACTAGTTTAGAAAAATTAGTTGACCGTATTCGGTTTTATGAGGCCAAGCGTGCCAGCTTAAGAGATGGAAATTCAGGCCTTGGAAATTCTTTTGAAGATGAAACTCTTAAGGATGATGATGATGGGAAAGAAATGTCTGATGCAGAATTAGGGATGAAGCTAAAAAAGCTGTATGAACAAAAGAAACATATTTATAAAGATCTTAGCACTGCCCAGGCACAGGAGAGGAAAGCTAATGAAGAAACCAAAGCACTTAGACATAAACTACGGAAGTCTATACTTAGGGAGGCTGAAATTGTGGTAACTACCTTAAGTGGTTGTGGTGGAGATCTTTATGGAGTATGCTCAGAATCCATGTCAAGTTTTAAGTTTGGGAATCCATCTGAGCATACATTATTTGATGCTGTTGTGATTGATGAAGCAGCTCAAGTAAGCATCCTGACTCTTGTCTGTTTGTTTGTTCTATCAAGCTTTTCTTTCTATCAGCACTTATCTTGTTAAGTTTCTGCTGAACTTGATACATTTTTATCACTACAGGCACTTGAACCTGCTACTCTAATTCCTCTTCAGCTTTTAAAGTCAAGTGGGACCAAATGCATCATGGTAATGTCTAGTTACCTTCATTTATTTGAGGCATCTTTCTTACAAAAGAAAATAATTTATTAAGAAGTTGATGTACTGTGTTAGGTTGGAGATCCAAAGCAGCTACCTGCGACAGTTCTCTCCAATGTTGCCAGCAAATATCTGTTTCAATGCAGCATGTTTGAGCGTTTACAGAAAGCTGGTTATCCCGTTGTTATGCTTACCAAACAGGTGAAATAGATTGCTGTACTTTTTACATTTGCTATTTTGCATTTTATATTTGAATATATGTTTCATCATTTCTATGAATGCTGCCTGCCATTGATGATAACTGATAGGGTTTGGCTCATCACTGCCATATCTATCAATACTTATCCTAGAAGTTAGTTTTTTCTTCTAACTAAGCCATAGAAAGTAATACATAACATCATACTGGAGCAGATTCATTTTATTTTCAATGGATTATCGAAACCTTCCTTTGCATTTGCTTCTCTTCAGCACCAACCCAGACTTGCATGTCGTAGTGAATGTTTTATAATCCATATATCTTTTAATTATTGCAAATTCCAATTCATTTAGCCGAATAAAACTTCTGCGTAGACAAGCTTGTTATGTATGTGAATAGTCAGTTCTCTTTTTGTTCTTTTAATCACATTCTTGCATTATTTCTATCATCTGCAGTATAGGATGCACCCGGAGATATGTAGATTTCCGTCTTTGCACTTCTATGATGGAAAATTGCTAAATGGTGGCAATATGTCTAGTAAGTCAGCACCATTTCACGAAACAGCGGGTTTGGGGCCCTATGTATTCTATGATATTATTGATGGCCAGGAGCTTCGTGGCAAGAACTCTGGTGCACTATCTCTTTATAACGAGCGAGAGGCCGATGCTGCCGTTGAATTACTTAGGTATTTCAAGAAAAGGTATCCCCTTATCCCCGCCCTCTTGTTTTTTTTCTTACACACTATACAGTCTGTTCATTCAATTACGGGATCTGTTTTAGGTACCCATCTGAGTTTGTTGGTGGAAGAATCGGCGTCATTACTCCATACAAGAGTCAACTTTCACTTTTGCGTTCTCGGTTTTCAAGTGCATTGGGATCTTCTGTTGCGGCTGATATGGAGTTCAACACTGTTGATGGCTTCCAAGGCCGGGAGGTTGATATACTGATACTTTCCACTGTCCGAGCTGCAGAGTCGTCTGCTTTATCCGGGATCAACTCGAGTAGCATCGGGTTTGTTGCTGATGTAAGAAGGATGAATGTTGCTCTGACGAGAGCCAAGCTCTCGCTCTGGGTTTTGGGCAATGCAAGGACATTGCAAACAAATCGTAACTGGTCTGCTCTTGTGAAGGATGCTAAAGAGAGAGATTTGGTTATATCAGCTAAAATGCCCTATTATTCCATGTTTAAAACAGTTTCTGGAAAAATGCCAGGACCAAAAGATTATGGGAATCAGCCCAGACAGTCGAAGCATGATGCTACTGTCAAAGATGCTAATCATCATTCCAGAAAAACCGAGAGCAAAGGGAAAGAATCTCGTCAAAGGAAAACAAAGTACTTGGGTAGTGAAGGCCACCACAGCAGAAAAACTGCTAGTATTGAAAGTAATCTTTTGGCAACAGGGGATGGGGTCCAAAGTCTTGATAGAAGTGGCAGTGATGAGCACGGCTCTCTGGTAAAGAAGGATCTTTCAAAACTTGATGTGGGGCCTGCGATATTGGGAAAACATGGAGCGGATGATGAAAGTGAACTCAAAGGGGCTGGCCTGAAGAAACACAATTTGCCCAGTCCTCGTACAGGTAAGAGAAAAGTTAACCATGAAAATTCAGGGAGTAACATAGAATCGGGTGATGGTAAAAAATCAAAGGAACTGCAAGCATCAAAAGGACCAAAGAAATCTTATGCATGTAATGAAGGCCAGAGAAATCTGGAAGCTTCGGCACCTTCAGCGAGAGACAATATTAAACATAGAGATACAGAGAATGGAGGTACAGCTCCCAATCAAGCGAGCACGCATAAAGATTTAATTGCAAAAAGGAAGCAACAACGTGAAGCTGTTAATGCTATTCTTCCCTCAGCTCTTATACCTTCGAAAAAATCTTTGCCAGCCAAAAGGCCCGTTTACCCGTCATCAATTGCTAATGGTGGAATCAAACCATCTAAGACTAGAAAAGGTATTATCCGCTCTAGCTTGTTATCTTTTTATCATGGTTTTGAAAATAATTTTTTTTTGGAATGTATGGTGCTTCACAACGAGAAACCAGGTATTGGTTATTCTGTTTCATTGCCAGTAGATATTGAATTAGCATGTAGTGGCATTTAAGTCGATGGAATGTTTCTCTTTGTTCTTGGTATGGCGGGCAATTCGACTGTTTCATGAACTTCATTATGAGCATGCACATCTAGAAGAACACAAATGTAGTAAATGACCGAGACTGATCTACATATTAAAATTAGTTGGGATACATTAACACTCCCCCTCACGTGTAGGCCGGATAACACAACGGACCCTACACGTGGACCAAGAAGGGAAGCAACAAAGATGGGTCACTAGGTCCAAACCAAAACAGCTCTGATATCATGTTAAGTGCAACACACAGTTAAAGTTGAAAAATGTATCAGTTCTTAGGTAGATTTTCAACATTTTGTTTGTTTCTAGTCATAACCAATGCGAGAAGTAGTTTAATGTGCAAATCATGGTCGATCTGCTAATCTAGTAGATATTTCAACCTAATCATTTTCTTGATTTGTGTTTATTATGTGACTTCATATCTGTTCTCTGAACATCCTGCATATACACTGATGAGACAGTCTTATGTTATATATAGTTTTACCAGCACCCTCGAAAAAGAGCATTGAAAGACCAGATTCATCGTCGTAGCGAAAGAGAATCAAACTACGCATACAGTTTTTTCTATCATTGTCGTAGCGAAAGAGAATCAAACCACGCATACAGTTTTTTCTATCTCACGATATATAATGTAGGCACGAGCACAAGCTCTGAAGTCTCCCTTTCCACCATCGGATAAGGTAAATCCCTTCCTCCCTTGGGTCTACGAGTTAATCTGAATACCAGGCTCATTGTTGTAAATAAAGTTTTGTTGTGACGTCTGGTCGCGGTGCATATGGTGAGGGGGGTGAAATTTTCATAAGCTGTAAAAGCTAGTTGATGCTGCTTATAGTTGGTTGCTCTCAGATTGTGTTTCTGGGGATAGTCATTGTTGTAAATAATTAGTACTGTAATTTTTATTTTGCTCGGTGAAAAAGATAGCTAATGATACTAAAACTAGAGCAACTTACTGCTTAATTTCTCTCCAAATAGAGATAAATATATGATGACAGTGATTGGTAATTCTCCTTTTGTGATGGGTTTTCTATGCATAAACATATAGTGTTTGTGATATTTAAAATTCAATGTAGTTGAAAACACGTATAACAATTTTTCTTATAATTTTTTATTTTATATTATTTGAACGTATGTTAAATGCAATATTTAGTCCAAATTTAAAGTTTTTTATTTTGAAGAATAATAATTTTTCTTATAATTTGTTATTTTATATTATTTGAACGTATGTTAAATGCAATATTTAGTCCAAATTTAAAGTTTTTTAATTTTGAAGAATAATAATTCATTGACTATTATTAGAGAATTACAGTAGGTACAGCCTAAACTGGAATTATAACCAGACAAGTCTAGAATTCGAGACAAATCGGACTTACGATGCTGATTTAGGAGGCACAACAAACCAAAAGGAAAAAGAAACTAAAGAAAGAACCACTCGAGTAGCAACTCAGACACTTACAAACAATGATCCTACAAGAGATCCCTGCCGCCTACAAAGGTAAATACCACTTCTCCCACTCCCGCTAATCGTGCCGGGGCAATCCTACACCGACACCCCAGACGTCCTACTCTCCCGATCGGGTCGGAAGGTCCTCACCCGCTTGTCCTAAAACTTTCTTCGCTAGCCCCACATCTTCCACCGCCTCCACATCATCCGCCGGGACCTCCAGCACCACCCCTCCCAACTTCTCGTCCCCGATGGCTAGTAGTTTCATGCCTCGTATCAGATCTGTCGTCAACCCTTCACTCGTCGCCTCCCCTCCTCCCGGTCGCCGCCTCTTTCGTCGAACCCTTCTGTCGTCACTAAATGTCCAGCCACCAAAGCCACGAACCCTAAATGCTCTGTCGCCGTCGTCCAACTTCACTTCCCCCGCCACCACCATAACACGCTACTCCAAAACCCTAACGCACACACAATGCGGGAAAGACCACTTCTTAATCTAGGAGGCTCCTGCAGCCGAGCCGCCAGAAAGAAACGGAAAACGGCGGCGGCTAGGGTTGTTTCCTAGAGAGAAAACGTCTTCTTTGTTAGCATACAACTATGCTAAGGGGATGAATAATATGTTAATTTAATTTATCATAAGTATCATAATTATGGTTATCTAAAAGGGAATTATTAATATTGAGAGATATTAAGATTAATTTAATATCATTGATTTCCTTCTCTAATAATATGATTCCCTTAAACTATAATGATAATGATTGGTTAGCAACATGATTCAATGCATCTCACTGCAACACATCACTATTCTTTCAGTTGACTTTAAAAATGATTACAATTTTTTTTCTCAATAAGGAGTGTCTTAATTAATTATTTTGTTTAATTATAAATTATACAAATCATTATAAGAAGTAGCTAAATCAATTGTCAACTCTTAACACAAAAAGTTTGACCAATAGCACAGGTGATGGCTATAGAATAGCCTCATATGTTTCTTCTCATACAATTTATCACAACATTTCCTACATTAATATATGATATTTCATTATTTATAATAGTTTATGGGCTCTTTAAAAATGTACAATAATTAAGTCAAAACATATATATATATATATATATTATACACCCCAAGAGTTATGGTATGCCTAATCTTTGTTGCCATAAAAAGAGTTAATAATGATTGTTAATTAAGTTTCATTGGTATACCTTACAATACTAAAAAAAAGCCATAGTACTCTTTGGGCATGTACTAGCTAGTGATGCATGAACCATGACTAATTAATGATTCTCTTCAACTTCAACTTCAATATCAATATATATTGTTAGTTTCACTAAAACAAAACCATCAATATTGTATACTAGACAAACATTTGAAATTCTTTTTTTTTTTTTCAGAACCAGAAATTCATTTTTTTGTTTTGTTAAAAGAACTCGTTTTTTTGTTGAACTTTTAAAAATAATAAAACTTCATTGAAATTAACCGCTATTTTTGGTTTGCATAAACCATCATATATAAGGTTAAACATAAAAGACATTACATCCAAAGCTATCTGAGTGAGCAGTAAACCTTTCCAAGAGCACAAGTCTGACATAGAAACAAAATGATGGGCCAAAACATGGGTCACTCCATTTGTAGATTTGTGGACTAAAGAGAATATTACTATCAAAAACTTAAGTGACAAACTCAAACAATCACCGATGAGGAGACCGAACCCTCTCAAATCTTCAAAATCAGACCGTAAAATCAAGACATCAATCATCCTTCGCATCCAATTCAAAAATAACATTATCCAAACCTTGTCTTACAGCCCAAGTCATGGTCTCATGTAGAGCCATAACTTTTACTATTCCGGGCACAACCCCCGCATACATCCACCACCCAGCCTCTATTGTTATGATCAATTGTAAGATTAAGAAATTATGTATGTTAAAAGAAAATTTCAACATAAATTGTACTATAGAAAAAAATGAGTACACAAATATAATTTTTTATATAGGCAACAACAGATCTGTAAAAGCTTATGTTTCTCACCCTCAAGAGGAGGCGTCACTCTGTTAATTGTTAGATATCCTCTTAAAGACTTAAACTCATAAATCTCATTTCACACTGTTAGCGAACATAAATATTGCACGCATGAAATATTAATTTATACACACATTTCAATGTTCGTCTTTGAAATTTTTAGAAATAGTAGAATGAAAATAAAATGTTTAGAAGAATATTAAATTATATAAAATCACAAACATTGAAATATGTTTGTATACAACTTTTTGTCCGTCAAAGTGTTTCCTTAATTACTAGAAATGGATAATGCACGAAATTAAATTATTTTTGTCTCTTGTTTGTGATGTGTGGCTGCTTTGAAAGGAGAAAATAATATGAAAATTAATACTATACTATTTATGCATAAGCCTAAATATGTATGGATCTCAAAAGTTTACGTTGTAAATTGAATCATTTTAGTTTGATTATGATAATTGCTTAATAAAAAAGTTGCAATAATTTTAAAATATTGGGTCACGATAAAGAATGTTATTTGAACAATGTTAAGTTAGCACAATTATATTTCAACTTAACAGACGATTGATAATTTGTAATTACACAATAATTAGTACGTAAGATATGGCACTTTCAAAACAAATGCGAAGTTTATGATAAAGATTGAAGAATAAAGATTAGGGAAGTAAAAGACAGATTTAGAAGAGTTTGATGGAAAGATGTAATTTCCCAAAATTCAAATCCAATTGCATGCTATGTTAATTAGGAATTAATGCATTTAAATCCTCTTTTGTTCAAAAGGAGAAAAGGAAGACTACTTTTAAACATTCATTATTTTTCGTAATGAGATGTATATCTTCAATATATTTTTGAGCGTGTAATTATAACACTTTATTAATGAACGGGTAGAAGGCAATGATATAAACAAAGAGCAAAAACGAGGGCGATCTAACTAAACAAACCGACAAACTAAAACCGACTAAAAAACATGAAAATAAAATCGATGCCTAAATGCCCAGAGAACCCCAAAGAGAGACTAGGGACCACAAACAGGGGCACTAGTGTAGCCACCTCCCCCCCTATCTATCACCTAATCCAAGACCGGACCACCAACCAAGGTGAACGTGACCCAGTCCA
>JAYMTA010002312.1:0-16854 GCA_036897625.1 Pelargonium cotyledonis | reverse complement strand
TTTTGAATTAATTTTTAAATTTAAATGACACATGTCACGTTCTTATTAGTGCTGACATGACTATTTTTAAAGGGGCAAAATAGTCCTTTTGCATTATTTTATTAATTTTAGACCAATAAGAACGTGTCATGTGTCATTTAAATTTTAAAAATTATTCAAATGGCACGTCAGCGCCACATATGAAAAAGATTAATTAATTAATATAAAATGAAACGCCGTGTAGACGCCACATCATCGACATTAACGGTGCCGTTAACTTAAACTAAAGGATGGAACTTCCTGACCAATTAATCAAAGAGTCTGGATACTACTGGAGCTAACTTTTTAGTGCAGAGACCTGTGCGGTAACTATCGAATAGATGGGGGTTTGAGAGTATTTAACCCATTATTACCAAGATTGGGTTGTGATTGTGCAACAATCTAACATCACTCTCAGACGGGGATGGGGATTTGAATTGGTTCTTGAAAGTTGAAACAGCTTTAGGTCTATTTCCATGTGTTGCCTTGTTTGACTTGGTTTAGCATATTTTGACAGTTTGGTGGAAGGCTAGCTAGGGTTTTCAATTGGTACATCTTTTGCCTGCCTAACACAACCTCTATATTCTAGGAGGTAGAGTTGGCGATCTGTGTTATGAGTCGGGTTTTCATTTATTATATGATTTGAAGCTCGAAAGACTTAATTTCAATTTTAATCAAAAGAGAATCATATCTGGTTCACAAATTTTTATTGTTGAATTTGAGCCGACTATAAAACTGCCAGATCTATTTTACGCCACCAAAACTCTTAAGAATGTGAGTTCATATCAAAATTGTTAATTTTTCTATGAAGCTAAATATTTTTTTCTCTAACCCTCTAAAATGACAGTCCATGCAAAAATTATCTCATAATTAGTCAAATTAAATTTGTGGAAAAGAGAATATATATTGTTTCTTTGTTATTTTGGTTTGTACTCAACAAAAACACACATTCTCATCGTTGTTCAACACCTACTTGATTAGGTACCAAAATTATTGGTGGCTACATCATGTGGGGTGTTGCCACGTGGCAAGATGCATCCATAGTGGATGGATAGGTGAAGAGAACCCCTAAAGAGTTGGACAATAATGGGCAAATAAATAATTATATATTTTTTGGGTCAAATTTACTAAAATCTTGTGGAATATATTGTTCCTTTATTATAAAGAAAAAGCTAAATTGGGCAAAATGGATATAATGAAACCATGGAGCCTACCAAATTTTGGAAAACGTTTATTGCATGTTTATTTTATACATATAACTTAGTACATATATATGTGTGTCTTTTCATTGAATTATCGTGTAAATGAAATAAATTATGAGTCAAAACCTCATACCTTGAAAATATTTATACTCACAAATTCAAAATCAGAGAATGGTAAATCATAATATCATTGAGAGATAATATTTGAAAGTAGGCTATAATGATATCATGTATGCATGAATTATTATAATGCCATATACTGAAAAGTGATATCACACACCTAGCATTGATGTCATGATGACAAAGATGATCACAATGGCCTGGTGTTGAGTTTCAAATGATGTGGAGAAGATGTTAAAATCCTAAGGTGGCAATAATGTCACAACTTGAGATGTCTGGAGGCAAAGTGGCATATTAAGTAGGGCACCAATGAGCTAAGTTTGAGAAAGTTTCCTTTGTGTCGTATTATAACCAGAACCACCACGTGATTTTTATTACCAACAAGGCGTAATTCAAGGGTATGTAGGTTACTAATATGGCGTATCTCGCGTAGATTTGGTTTGCAAGTCTGAAAACTCCAAATGCCTCGACACGTGACACATGGAATTGAGGGATAAGGCTTCTACGTGTATGAGATGCATGTGTTGCGAGTGAGTGCACATCTGGACTAAGTTTGAGATCTTTTATGCACTTTTAAAGTAGTTCATATTGATTCTCTTTGACTCTCATTTTAATTATTTTTTATCAAGTTAAATATTCTTGCAATACATAATCTACTAACCTTATTAAGAAAAATATTTTGGACCCATTTTCGATTTAAGTATACAAGAATGGCCGCCAAGTCTTAATTTTTACTCAAAATTCTGAGAATACTACGTACTTGGATGTACTTCAAATACACATGAAAATTCTATAGCGAGTTGTTTTATTTAGATTTTTTACGTATTATCATAAACAATATCGATCATCATTCGAAGAAAAGAGCTTATAAAACTCATACATAAAGTACAAGTGCGCCGATCCTCTTCCAAAAATAGCAATGATTTTAGAAGATTTTATCAAAAAACTAATAGCTTTTGTTTAATATATAAAATATTACAAAATGGTGGTGGGTGAGATAGGAGGCTTGTGAGAACTCATACATCAACCTCTTGCCGGCTTGCCGCCCACTTCTATATTGATATTAGAAGCTAATTGACATAGAAACAGCATGCCTAATATATTGGTGCAATATTGGGCCAATCCACTTGCTTTCCTAAAGAAATTAAAACAATTTTTAAATAAATAAAATAAAACTCTATACAAAGATATATTAAATATAATATTAATTAAATATATTTTTAACACTAATGTGAACCAGAAAAATTGAATATTTAGACTGATGAGTCGAGACTCAGTTGACAATACAAACCGAGATTGTAAAAAAAACTCTTAAATTATGGAAAGAGGTGAATAGTTTTAACTGTGATTAAACTCCTACCCTTAGATCTATTTTTTTTTTTAAGTTGACACATTTTGGGGACGGTCAGAGTAAATCACTCGTCTCAAAATGAGTGTTGTGTTTAGAAAATTAGTTTTGCAAAAATTGGTATCAATTGTGTTTGTTAGGACACATGAACACAACACATCATGTGAGTTGCATTATGGGTAGCATGTTGTACATAGAAAAGTCCTATTTTTCTAATCTAACTCAATAAGTGTAATTAGAATTTGTAAAATTATAGATTATATTTCGAGCCCAAATGACAAAGATATAAAACTTTTAGATAGGATATCTTTTGGGCTGATTAGGAATGATTGGTTGGGCCTGATCTCCGAACACAAGTAGATAAAGTCCTTCTGGCCCAATTTAAATCAACCCAATAAATAAATAAAATTGTATGAGAATGGAGGGCTAGAAAGTCCAAAATGAATGATATAAATGGATAAATAACAAACTCTTTCAAAATAATTTGCCTAATAAATATCAAGAAGTCTACAAAATACCAGTGAAAATTAATTTGATTAGAAAGTGTAATTTTAATTAAAACCATTCAACACAATAATATCTTTTTAATCTCTTATTGATTTTAAGACAATAATTGAGCCTCAAATTTATTCGCCTTATTAAAATAAAAAATACTATAATCACAAGATAATTTTTTTTATAGTGTAATGTTATATGTGTTAGTATTTTACAATTTATTATTGTACAATGTCATGTCAATTATTGAGGCATGACATATGAATTATTTAATTAATATCTTAATCGAATTATAATACGATATAGGTACAATATATTAGATATCTCACATAAAAAATTTACGAGAGACTAATGCTATCGAGTTATTATTCAATAAAATTTAATTTGGAACTAAAAAAATATGAAATATATTTGTCATGTAAGTTAGTAATATTATTACACCGGCTTGTTAAAAAAAAATTGTGCGAAATTTGATACATTTAATATTTTCATTTTTAATCAATGAAATGGAATTATGTTTGTTTATCACCAAGGAATGACAATCAAGAATAAAATAATTGACTTGTTTTTTTTTTTAAATGTCGAAATTCGGTACTTTTGACAATTCTATTTTCTTCTTGGTTTATCGATATTACCCAAATACGTCGATAAAAAATTCCGAAACTATCCCGGTTACATCATTATCCACGTCAGTATAGCGCCAACCAACCATGACGCCACATCAGCAACTTCGAAAAATAAATTTTCCATGTCATTTCCTGGTAAATATCCCAAACACGTCACCTTTATGCCGTTGGACTCAGTTTCCGAATTTGATTTATTTTTAAACATAAAATAATCTCTCACTCATAACTCACGTCGTTCGATTTTGGGAAGAAGAAGAGCAGCGCAAGAACAGTACTTTCCTCTACGAAAGGTACTAATTTGAATATCTATTTGATTTGATTTGATTTGATTTGTTTTTTTTTTTTTTTATAAATCCGATTTTGTTGCTTGATGTTTTGTGTTTCTGATCCGTTTTAGGGTTTAATTTCAATACTGGTTGGTTGTGGTATTTGTGTGAAAAGGTGGAGATGATGAATTGAGTTTTGCATCTTTATGGTTTGCTTTTTTCTTAGTTTTCTTAGTGAGTGGATTTTAGGGTTTTGAAGTCAAGACTCAAGAGCCCTAAATTTGAGTGTGTTTTTTTTTTTTTTTTTGGAATCAACTTTAGCTTTAATGATGGTTTGAGGAAATTCAGATAGGAGAAGCTAAGGTAGTGTTTAGAACTCTTGTTCGGAAATGAAAATCAAGAATCGGAATGAGAACTAGATTTCAATTCATCATATTTGTATCGAGGCTTTTGGTCATGAGAATGACCATTGACTTTAAAATCAAGATCATGGAAATGACATAGAACTGATGTTTCCTTTTGTATGTCAGAACTCAGAAGTGATTACAAGTGGGCTAAACTCGATTCGGATTTGTGTTTGGAGTAGTAAATAGCGGATATACGGCTTGCGATATTTCTGATGCTTGCTAATGTATATGATGGGAGCTGCAGTACCAAGAGATCATTCACAACTCAGAACACGTCCTGGGAGGAGAACCCTTAGAGACTTCAAAGTGAAAGGAGATTTTGATAATATTGTTGTAATTGATGTTGAGTGCGATAGGTTTCCTAATGTGATTATCATTGATGTACCTGAGCCTTGGCAAAAGAAATTACGTGGTTCTAATGCTTTGAGGGGAGACGAGGAGTTCCCATTTGAGGAAGTGATTGACATTGATGATGATGAAGAAGACGAGGATGAAGAGGACAATGATGAAGAAGATGACGTGAACTCTCATGGAATTGGTGTTGAAGGTCGTACTGACTTTGGTACTGCTGCCACCTCAGGCCAAAAATCAAACTATGCCTCTGTCTCTGCGCATAACAATGGAAACCCAGTTGGTGATGAAGATAGGGCCTTCCAGCAAAAATCAACACCTAATTCGTTTAAATGGAAGCAGGACTATCATGCAAAAGTTCCTACCAGAAACCGTTATGGTTTGGATCCTGAATCTGAAAGTGGATCATTTGACAGTGATTGCTCTGATTGTGAGCTTATCGATAGCTCTTTTGACACGTTTCGTGAACAATGGGAAAAAGCTTCTTTGAAGCGGAGAAATGGTGCTCATAAAGCTAGATCTAGTATGGTAGATCGAGCTAGTACTTCTGGTTGCCAGAGTGACGGTCACTCAAATGTTGGAGGAGATAGTAGGACCAAACAACATATAAAAACTCCAATTTTCTCTAGTTCAAGTAATGAAGTTTTTGAGAAAAGGAAACATTGTGCCTATTTTGAAACTAGTGATGGGAACCTGGGTGATATTGCTTCCAGTTCCAGGACAGGTAGTCCTTGTGAAGATTCTGATGAGAACACTGACCATGAAAGTTTGAGATGTTGGCCAACTGAGAAAACAATATCTACCTTTCCCGGAACTAATGACAGTAATCTGGGTGGCGCTGCTCAAGATGGTGATGTTAGGCCTTCTATTCATGAAGATATAATTAATGAAGGACAAAAGCTTAAGGAGGCTGATGAATACGCTTGCAATAGAAGAAGAGTGGGCTTCCAGGCAGCAGCAGTTACGAATTCAGGTTTGCTACCTAGTTCTATTAGTTAAATTTCTTCCCTCTTTGAGATTCATTTCAAACATGCAAATTTGACTCCTGATTATATATTATACATACGGATGGCATCATTTACGACCATTGGAGAGTGCGTCCCGATGTGTACTTTTTGATCATAGCTTCTTCTATTTTCGGTTACTGGATGTTGACTGCAGTTTATCTTCCCAATGCATATCTGTTGAATGAATAAATTGTTGAGTAGCATATATAAAATTTGGTGGCTTACAGGTATTTTGAGGAAAATTTATACCACATATCTTGACTTATGAATCTGTCACCAATATGTTGAAAAAAATCGTTGTTATAGGTGTGTGGGTGATTCAAGCTCAAACATTAACAGACTAATTATTTAATGTCAACATATTCAGACTTACTTGTGTTTTAGCAGAATGATCAAGTAGTTGAAGATGTAGGGAATCTTTGAGAAATTAGTCCTATATATGGAGCTATTTCAATCTGCTGAAACATGCTCTGGCCTCTGATCTTGACTTGTACCGATTAGTGCTTGATTGCAATGAAATATAGTAGAAATAATTGTGCTTGCATGAAACGGTGTTGAATTCAGCTGACTGAAAAATTATTTTTCGGGCAGAAGAGGCACAAAGGTTAAAGAAAAGAAAAAAGGCTGAAACTCTGCGTTTACTAGACATGGAGAAAAGGCAAAAACAACGTGTGGAAGAAGTGAGAGAGACACAAAAGAAGGTTTGGATTTATATTTTTTATGTCTTATTTTATTGATTTTCTAATTTGAAGACGTCTGGTGATGCAAGAAATTTTGAATTGCTCACTGTTTTATATGTTAATTGGTGTTAAACTCAGGACGAGGAATATATGAATTTGAAGGAGCAGTTTCGAGTGGAAATAACGAAGGAGCTTAATAGATTGGAAGTGATGTGCATTAATATGGCATCATTACTTCGGAGCTTAGGAATCCTTGTAGGTGGTGGCCTCCAGCCCCCCACGTCTGATGAGGTCAGCTCCATACATACATGCTTGGTCCATCTTTATTGTGCATCTATTTGATGACTTTGTTCGAGTAATTACATGGAATTTAGGAGAGTTCAGAGTTAACCAATAACATGGATTGAGTTATGAATCAAACCATTTACTTTTTGAAACCAATTTAATTGAAAATTAACTGACTTTTATCAAACGGTTTGTTGACCAAATCATTGGATCAGTATGGTTATAATCGATGTAACCAATATTTATGATGTCATTAAATTTTGAAAATATTTGCACATATAAATGTAATTTAAATATTCAAATATTAGATATCTTAATTATATAACATTTTAAGACATAAGTCGGTTAGTGAAGTAATTTATGGTAATAAAAAGGTGCTTGAAGAGAATGACACGGAGAGTAGTCATGTGGCTTATAAACGAGCAGTGCTAAGATTTCACCCAGACCGAGCCTCGAGAATGGACGTTCGCCAGCAGGTTGAAGCTGAGGAAAAGTTTAAACTAATTTCTCGCATGAAGGAGAAATATTTGTCTTGATTTCATGCAACTGAATAATGCTAACATTAGGTTATCAATTTTTGTTCGATATTCTTCATATCTGCCATGTAGATCATTGTTTGTTTCATTGATGTGTCAGTAATGTAACGTGTTACATGTTTTTTGTTAGCCCACCACAAAGTGGGAAAATTATATTTGTAAAGCAGTTGTAACTAGCAGTCTCTATCAATGGATTGAGTTATCGATATCTTGTGAGATTTTTATTTTAAATATATTGAATGTTATGCTGACTAACTGGTTATTGTTCAGTTTTGGGAACAGAAAGGTCTTTGTGGGGTGTGGGCACTTCAAAAGTTCTTTAAACATCTCCAAAACCACCTTCTCTTATCTTTGGAGGGAGGGGAGATACTTATCAGTTAAATGATAATTTAATTCTTTCATGGGTTTTCAGGTTTCCCAATGCTGTATAAGGAGTTGAAAAATGAAAATTAGCTTTCACTCCAAAAGTTCCAGGATGGTCAGTTCTGGTGATGAAGAGTATAGTCTTCAAGAATCTTCTTTATCCTCCAATCAAGAACAAGGTTATGATAAGCAAGGTAATCATATGAGAACTGGTTTTATCATTGAACTGAATGAATCAGAATTTTCCAGAACTGCTTGTTTGCAGGAACTAGAAAAGGGAGAATCATCAGTGTCGGGTCATTCACAGCCTGATGAGAAACAAGCTGATACAGACAAAGCCCCTTTCAAGGGAGCAGCCAAAGCCAAAGCCGAAGTCAGTAATGAAGAAGCTGGTTTCAAAGAAAAAGGAGAAATCAGATTCTGAGTGCCACACTGCATGTAATGAAACACAGATTGATCTGGAGGAACCTTCTGTTAATTCGGAGTTGAATAGTCGATGATGATCAAGATGCAGTTTATGAAGATATAATTAATGAATGGGAAACGCATAAGGAGATTGATAAATACTAGCGAACAATGAAAGAAGAGTGGGCAGCCTGGCAGAATGCTGATACAGATACAAGTTCAGGTTCGTCACTTTCATCATCTTTTAGTTCAATTAACTAGAGAAGTTTGATGCTTGAATGATAGAATGTGTCCTTCAAATCTAATTTGAAAATTAAAAATTAAACCTCATATATATATATATATACACCCCATTTAGTGTAAAAATATACATTATTTCATGACTGTATTGTGATCAATAACAGTTGAATGCAGCTTGTAAACAAGCAGTGCTAAGATTTCACCCAGACCGAGCCTTAAGCTTATTTCTCAGCTTGAAGGAGAAATTTTTGTCTTGATTTCGTGCAAATAAACGCTAACAAGGTACGAACTTTTGTTCCACAACGGTACTCATCTTATCTGTTGTCGATTCAACTTTAAGTAGAAGTTTATTTTAATATCTGGAGATTGATCTGCAATCCATGTTGTGGACTTAGAGTGATAAACTGAACTGGAGAGTGAACATAATTTGGTGACATTGTGAACCTATAGCGTTGCAGAATCATTGAGAGAGCAATTTTTGCTACGTTAAGTGCAAAGTTTAGTCCAACGCAAGTGCGAGGGCCTAAACCAAATGGAAGGAACGCAACTGAGTTGTTGTTGGTAGCTTTAGCCACTCCTTCTGCGAACCTCTCTGGTTTAAAAAGATTTGCTTCTTCTCCCCATAGTTCCTGGCTATGGTGAAAAGCTATTGTTGGTATAACTATTTCCATATCCGCAGGAATTACAAGCTCTCCTAGTTTCATTTCCCTTCTAGCTGTTCATATAATAGTATTAACAGGTGAGTATAGCCTTAGAGATTCGTTGATGATCATTCCTATCTGCATAACAACACAATCCAATCCAGAATCAAGATCAAAACACAAACACAAAGATTATTTATGTTGCTTGCTTACACTTACATTTGTCAATCTTGAAATGCCATTAGGACTCAGGTTATTGTGGCCAAATGATTCCAACACTTCCTCTCTGGCTTTCTCTTGCCAATCTGACAGAAGAAAAACCGTCCAGCTGAGCAAGTTTAGTGTTGTTTCTTGTCCGGCGAGATAAAATGTTTTGCACTCATCGATCACGTCATGTATAGAAATTTTCTTGGCCTTATCGGTACTCTGATAAGCACTTAAAAGTGATCCAAGGAAATCACTTCCTAAGCTCTCTTCCTTGCCAATCATCACCCTCTCCTCCCTTTTCCTTATCACCTTAATGATGGAGTCTCTTATACCTTGGTCGAGATTATCGGCTTCAACATCATCAGCTATCTTCACAAGTTTTCTGTAAAATTGAAAATTCAGAATAGAAATATAGTGTTTTTGTGACCAGTGAAGGGCCTAAAAAGCTAAAACACCTTTGTTAAAGACTGGATCTAAAAAGATGACAGTACAGGAACTCCAAACTATTTAATCCTATTTTCATTGAAAATGTTTTGTATTATTGCAGTTACCTAAGGCCAGGAATTCTGATTCTGAAAGCAGTTTTGAAGATAACAATGATCAGCTTAGTATACATGTCAAATATTTTTTCTCCTTCCAAGTAACTGCTTCCGAAAGCTGTTCTGGAGATAACTTCTGATGCCAAAATCTTGAACTCTTTTTGCACATCAATCTCCTTCCCTGCATGGTTCCTCCATCTTTCTAGCATCATCTCCACACTGGCAATCATGGCCGGAGTCATACCCTACAAAAGAAACATCTTCAGCTAATTAGTTTGAGGTAGTGTTTGGATTAAAATTTTGTTTAGGATTGAAAATGAGATTTTTCGTGTTTGGATCAAGACTTTTTGGTCATGAGAGTTACTATGAAAATCCTCTTTGATTCCAAAATATTTAATCCTAAAGCTATCTAAAGATTAAGACTCGAACAGGAGAATCAAGTACTAAACAACTTACTTTCAGGCTCTCTTCATGGAATGCATGGTTAGCAATTTTTCTTAGCTTAAACCATTTTTCACCTTTGGATACCAAAAGTCCATCTCCAAATAGCTTTCTTGAATGACCTTATAGTTCGGATTTTGGGTAATTCCCATCTCTGTTGTTTAGTATCTCTTTGATCATTTCAGGATCCGACACAACTAGCTGAGCTTTGGGACCAAACCAGTTCAGGTAATTCATCCCTGCAACAGTTAACATATGCATGTGTTTGGTGAGGAAAATACTGATAAGAGTTATTAAGAACAATTGTTACCATATAGCCTCTTCCAGGTGTATATATGAGCCAAAACTTTGGGGAATATGTGATTTTATATCTCCATGGGAGTGGCCATGGCTTCATTTCTCATCTTGAGCATCTCTTGGGTGTTCCCATGGAGAAATCTATAAGAAGGGCCTCTGATTCCTTGTGAGGCCATCAGATTCTGTATGCGAATAGGCCTCAACCATAACTTGTTCAAGAGTTTTGCAAGCACAAAGAGGAAGCAGAAGAAGAGAGAGCTGACAAGGTACATCACTAGAGCTCCTAGAACTGGTTCAGACATATTCTCAAACACATAGCCAACATGAAGTAACTTTCTGCATTATAAAAGCCCTTGGAATAAAAAAAATCAAGAACAAGAAACCAAGAACAGTGATCTAATATTGTCTTCTAGTTATGATATTTGACATTGTATAAAGTGTTTCTAGAACTTATTGTCAGTTATGGCATTATTTAGAGCCCATGTTTAGCATCTTGTGCTTGTCTTGACCTAATGGACAACAATGGTTGAGTCATAGATCTTGACATGTTGTTGGTTGCTAAGAAACCAGATGACAGATAGTTGAGAACTATGTATTGAATAAATCGATTGATGAAAAAATGTGCAAAATGTAGCTCATTTCTTTTTATTGTCTCCTGGCCTCAATAGTCTACACAAGTGACAAAGCTCTTTACACGATAAAGGCATATCCTTAATTAGTAACGCATGACGCATGCATTACATTTGTTTATGTATCTTGTATCACTTAATATCAAGAAAATCTAGAATCTAATGTTCACTAATATTATATAAATATGACATTGTCATCTACTTAATGTCACATTGTAGAAAGTGTTTAGTGCCCACTTCATTTGCTTATCCATGTCTTGACCAAAGAGTTATTTGCTTAAGAGAGGTTTGGTTTGTCCATGACTGCAAGAAAATTCAGACATTATACTACTGAGTTACATTAAAAATATATTCGATGTGATATTAGAAAACACTTATTAATGCATTCATCATTTTCCAACTTGTATATTGTGCTAGTTTATCAATCTTGTGCATTTCATTTCTAATGATTTAGACATTTACTGACAATCTTTTTCATCTTCAAGAAAAGAAAAAGTTAAGATAAATATATATAGATAGTGAACCAATCCAATGAAAGGGTGACATGCTTCTATGAATTTGTACATCCCGTTGAATTAAATTTTTTTTTTTTTTTGTTTTTGGTTGAGTTTCAGCCAAATAGTTATCAGCTGGAGTTTCTTGATTTTGAAAGACTCAAACTGCTTGATTTGAGCATCTACATAGTCATGTCACGGTCCTTTGGTTTGCAGATAAATGAATCCAGAGTTGTTAGTGCACTCCCTAATGCTTGTTCAAAGCATGATAGTTCCAAGAGTTTAAAATCTTCAACCAAATCAATCTCATACATTATTTCCAATTTCACTCCCTCCATTGAAACAAGGTCACAAGATAATTGAATGATTATATATTGTCTTTACTGCATTACTTGGGAACAATAGAAAGATCACCAAAAGTTCAAGAAATCATCCCACTCTTGAATCAATCAGTGAGAAATTTATTTCTCCCATGATCCTCGGGTTCCCAAATGATCTTAAATAATGAAATGTTATGTTGTTTTTGGTTGTTGTTTGGCCTTTTTCCTCCTATGAAATGAAAATTATGGTTATTGACAGTGCTAAGATTCCACTCAGATCAAGCCTCGAGAATGGACATTTGCCAGCCAGTTGAAGCTGAGGAAGTTTAAGCTTATTTCTCGCAGGAAGCAGAACTTTGTCTTCATTTCGTGTATTTGAACATCAATGATGTATGTATTTTCATTTGAGAATGATACTCATCATATCTGTCATTGATACTACTTTACGTAGAAGTTTATATTAATGTCTGGTGATTGATATGCAATCCATGTTATGGGGATAGTGTGACAAACTGCACTGGAGAGTGAACATAATTTGCTGACAATTTGCTTCATTAAGCTCAAAGTTTAGGCCAACGCAAGTTCGAGGGCCTAAACCTACGCAACTGAGTTGTTGGTGGTAGCTTTTGCCACTCCTTCTGTGAACCTCTGGTTTGAAAAGATTTGCATCTTCTCCCCATAGTTGTTGGCTGTGGTGAAGAGCTAATGTTCGAATAATTATTTCCATATCAGCAGGAACTACTAACTTACCCAGATTCACTTCCCTTTTAGCTAAGAGGAATATGTGAGGTAGAACTTTGGGGAATATGTGATATGATAGCTCCATGGGAGTGATCATGGCTTTACTTCTCATCTTGAGCAACTCTTTGGTGTTCCCATGGAGAAATCTATGAGAAGGGCTTTGATTCCTTGGAATGCCATCAGATTAACCATAACTTGTTTAAGAGTTTTGCAAGGACAAGGAGGAAGCAGAAGAAGAGAGCAAACAAGGCAGATCAGTAGATTTGGTTCAACATTTTTTCAAACACGAATAAGAGCAATCTGCAGTACAATAGCCTATGGAATCGTTATGAGGACAACACCTACAGGACAAGCATCAAGAAAACCAAGAATAAGAAACCTGTAAGAACAATCTGGTATTGTCTTCTAGTAATGTCATTTGACCTTGTAGAAAGTGTTTCTAGAACAAATTGTCAGTTGTGGCATTGTTTAGTGCCCATTTTCAACTTCTTACATGCTTGTCTAGACCAAAATGGACAACAAACATTGAGCCATAGATCTTGGCTTGTGTTAAGAACCAAATTGACAGATAGTTAGGAACCATGTATTGAATAAATGTACTGATGCAAAATTTGCAAAACGCTAGTGCTTATGTCAGATTTGGCTTGTCTCTAGCCTCTATGTCTACACCAGTGACAAAGCTCCATACACGATAGAAACAAGCTGATATCAAGATAATAGCTTCTTTCATTGATGTGTTGAGTGACATGTTTTTTTTTTTATTTTTTTATTTTTTACCTGAGTGTTTTTTTTTAATGTATTAATGAATGCTATGCTGATAAATTATTTTTCATTTTTTTACTGCACTACTTTGGGAACAGAAAGGTCTTCAAAACCTACAAGTTAATGACAAATTAATTCTTTTATGACTCCTCAGGTTTCCAAGATGCTGTATAAGGATTTGAAAAGCAACTTTCACTTCAACAGCTCCAGGAGGATGGCAAGTTCTTGTGTGCAATCTGGGCCAGCTTGTTTTGGTAATGAAGAGCAGAGTCTTAAAGAATCTTCTTTATCGTCCAATCAAGAACAAGGTGATGTCAAGCAACATAATCATCTGAGAACTATTTGTTTCAAGGAACAAGAAAATGCTATGCCTGAAGTGTCTTTTATCTTGTGTGGCATGCTGGAGTTCAGTAATGAAGAAGCTGGTTTCCAAGAGAAGGAGAAACCAGATTCTGAGCAAGTACCTGCCTTGCGCTACACTGAATGCAATGAAACACAGATTGATCTGAAGGAAGCTTCTGCTGATTCAGAGTGCAATTGTCAATTACATGATGACGGCCAAGATGCAGTTTATGAAGATATAATTAATAAGCCAGAAAAGCTTAAGGAGACCGGTGAATATAAGCGAGCAATGAAAGAAGAATGGGCAGCAAGGCAGCTGCAGATACAAGTTCAGGTTTGTCACTTGTATCAGTTTGTTAATCTAGTTCAATTCAATCCATGCTGATTCAATTTTTAGCTCGAGAACGTTGATGCTTGCGACATTTTAACTAGACTATTATATTCAGAGATATTGGCATCATTAGAGACAATAATGTATATTTCTACTAGCATCTGCTTAAATATGCTCTGGCATGTGCTCTTAAGCTATCATTGTGTTAATTTACATTGTTTCTGCCTAAACTCCCGTGCTTTTGTAACATCTTGGCAAAGAAGAGGCGCTATGTTAGATCTCAAATGTAATGATAAGTAGGCAACATTATTTGAAAATAGCTCGGTAGTTGTAGCGTGTACATGAACTGACCTTGAAATTTTTTTCTTTTTCAGGGAAAAGAGGCACAGAGGTTAAGGAAAAGAAAAATGGTTGAAACTGTGCGTATATTAGAAATGGAGAAAAGGCAAAAGAAACGAATAGAGGAAGTGAGAGAGATCCGAAAGAAGGTGTGAACTTATTGCTCCTTTTTAGAGCTTAACTGGAATTGCTCAACTTATTTGATCTGTTACATATTGATCCCAAAATTCAGGACGAAGAATATATGAACTTAAAGGAGCAGCTTTGAGTGGAAACAAGAGAGGAGCTTCGCAAACTGGAAGAGACATGCACTGATATGGCATCATTACTTGGGGGCTTAGGAATAACTGTAGGAGGCGGCTTTGAACCTACTTCTAAAGAGGTCTGTTCTGTACTTTGAACGGCATTGTTTATGCACAAAATGTTTAATCTTGATCGAAATGTTTGCTCGGTTATCTTAAACCTCCCATAGTAAAATTAGTAAATACTATCGCAATTTTGTTGTGTCCAATAACAGGTGAATGCAGCTTATAATCGAGCTTTAATTAGAAGTAAATACTCATCATATCTGTTGTTGATACAGCTTTAATTAGAAGTTTATATTAATCCCTGGTGGTTAATTTGCAAACAATTACGTTGCAGAATCATTTAGAGATCGATTTTAGGTTTGTCAAGCACTAAGCCTCTATGTTTAAAAAAAAAAAAAAAAAAAAAGCTTATTCCATTTTTCACCTTCGGACATCAAATGTCCTTTCTTGAATGACCTAGTTTCGATTTTGGGTATTCCCCTTTTTTTTTGTTTAGTATGAATTTGATCATTGCAGGAACATACAGCCAGTTAAAAATAGTATAAACTGAGTAGGAAAATGTTTTATCAACCATTGATATGTCAACTTGAAGTCCTGAACAGAGTAGTTTGTGTACTCAATTATTTTGCTGCCATAATTAATCAATGTGTGCATTTGAGGAAAAACTGTGTGAAAATATGTGACTGAATCACAATGCGTCGAATGTACAATATATATAATAAATTAGGTTTCCGTGCCATTAGTTAATTCACGTGTTATTTTTATACGTATCTTTGTGAGAAATTACATTACAAGTCCTGTTTATATAGTATCAGCTCTGTCTCTCTCTCTCAACCCCTTCTTCAAATCCTAGGTGGTAGGAGAGCAACCAGGTTGAGTTTGGAAACTAGATGGTAGAAAATTTATGCAGAAAAAGATTTGTGGAAGATATTTGTCAACGGATTAGAAGAATGAGATGGACACAAGTCGAAGAGTATTTCGTACGAAATACGTGCATGTGATATGACAATCAATTTTTACGTGTTGAGAAACAACATATTATATGTGATCTAAATTACGCCTTGGCTATTATAATAAATGGGTGAACGAATCAAACACAATGATCAAATCAAGAGTAACCAAACTAGCTATATCCTATATGTGTCTTGGTATTTACAAGGGCCTGATATTCAAATTTTGTAATGGAACGAGAGACACTAGTTTGTTACATACTTATTTAGCAAATGATATTATTACCGGGGAAGAAGTATAAATCAATATAGTGGAACGGCGATGTAAAGTCTTGTCCCCAATCAATAATGCCACTCCAATTGCTGCCAACGTCCATCAAGGACACGTCTTGCATGATAGTGTACTTGTCTCGGAACCCTAATTAGGATACACTTATTTCGTATTGGCATTTCATTGATAAGTTGAGACCCAAAGAATGGGACACCTTCAAGCTTGAAGACGTGTTTGAATGCTTCTGTAATGGCGTAGTTATGTGCGGTCCTCTCTAGGATCATGTTTTGGGTTACTGGAAAGAGAGTTTGGAAAATCCTCGCAAGGCGTTGTTTTTGAAGTACGAAGAGGTTAAAGAACAACCTTCACTACAGGCCCAAACTTAACTGCAGTTTGAAATGCGGCTAATATCCTGCAGCTATAGGCCCAATTTGTTGTAGTGTTTCCGCCTATACTACGAAGTTTCAGGTGTGTATAGCATTTTGGAGGTCTAAAAAAAATGATCATGAGCTAAGCACATGACTAAATAGTGACATTTTCTATTAAATGTAACAGTCTAAATGATTCAAACATAATTAAAAATAGTATGAAATTGTAAAAATATATTTGCAAGTGTGAAATGTTTAGAGGTGCCAATTTTATGGGTTCTTCGGTAGTTTCTGTTTTTTCAAAAAAAAAAAAAAAGAAAAGAAAGAAAAACTCCACCTGTTACAACAATTGTGTAAATGATTGACAATGAGGACTGAAAGGGCAGCTAATTTGTATATTATTATTATTATTATTATTATTATTACAAATGTAGGTTTTTTTACCCAATTTACATGAAAAAAATACACTACTTTACCTAAAAATATTATTTTTCAATCATATCATAAGTAATAATGCAAATAGAA
>JAYMTA010002311.1:0-16855 GCA_036897625.1 Pelargonium cotyledonis | reverse complement strand
CATTTACGTCAGATTATTATTTGTCGAAATTTAATTTTTAGCACAAAAATATAAAAAATATATGTGTCACTTCACTTTGTACAATATTTGAGACATTTAACATCTTTTTTATTTTTGAGTGGATATATATGATGACTCATTTCTATTTAAGTTTTGGTAACGTAGTAAATTGATTACCGGAAAAGGATAAATATTTGTTGATACCCTCAAAAGGTTTCAGTTTCTTTTGTGATTTCATTACCTGGAAATGGTTTAGCCCACAGAATTTTACTGTGAGTCTTGAACTGAAGAGAAAAATTGATTTTAAAAAAATAAAAATAAAAATTGATGAAAGATACACCAATCGACTGTATATTTCTTTTTAATTTTTTGTGGTGAATTTGGATGAAACAATGGTGCACCTAATTGCACAAATATTTTGGTGTTCATCGACAAAGAGTTTGAAAAGTCAATTAATAGTAGAATTTTCGTTTACTAAAGTGTTTTGGTATGTGTTATTTTATTTATTTATTTATTTTTTTTAAAGGGTTTTGGTATGTGTTTTGGGGGAACAAGCTAGTTTTTTCCGATGATACTTTTAAATTTGCTTTTGATAGTCAAATTCATTAGAATACGTTTGTTTATACTTGTATTGGGATTTGGAGCCTAGTTGGTTCAGGTCCAAAGTCATTATAGACGTTGCTTTTTATTGTGTTATACATATGTATAGTGAATTTGTTTTGATTAACTTAAAGTTTTTCTTATGAATGAGAATGAAACTTATTTTTTTAAAAAAATTAATATAAAAATTAGTTGAATATGTAAACATATAATGCAAATATAAAGAAAGAGAACATTGATATATATTCTGTGACATATTATTAAAAAATTTAATTTAGTGGATCACTCAACTCTCATAAATTTATTAGTACATATATTTCTTTTATCAGTTGAGCTACACAATAAGAGTAGTTCTCCCCTTTAAACTCAAATAAGTTCATCCCTTACCGCATGCAGGAGACTCGTACCTGAGATCTCTAAGAAAATTCGAAGCGCTTAACCGTTTGGCTCAACCTGCTCTGGTTATTGGTACATATATAATTGAAAATTTAAAATATTATCGTCTTTTTATTAATTTGACTCAATTTGAAGGAAACGAAAAAATGTGATAGAAGTGTTATGACATCATACTCGAAGTAACAATGACTAGGACATGATAAGTATGTTATATTATTTGGGATTGGTTAGGAAAGTTATATGGGAAATGAGAGTTTATTTTGGTATCCAAGATAACCTTCAATTTGGATAATGAATTCACAATATATTCCTAAGCTGGTGAACTATGAAGTATCAATCTTATTCTTTGAGAATGCTGTTATGATGCTATTTGCCTAATTACATTTTTATATATATATATTGATAAGTACACCGCACGCGGTATCTTTTATTAACTAAATCGAAAGTTCCAATAAAAGTACAAAGAAAATGCACTGAGCAACTATCTATGCAAGAAATCAAAGAGAAGGTGAAACTCTGAATGCGAGTAATAGTATCCCGAACCGACGGGAACTCGTCTCTGAAAACTAGCTCGTTCCGGGTAAGCCAAATAAACCACAATGAAACAAGGCAAACAGCCCCCCAAAGTTTGCCACATAAGCCGCTGTCTGTGATCAACAAAGAAGGCCAAGAAGAGAGGAGGTTATACACAGAAGCTGGCCTTGCTGACACCACATTCCACCATTGAAGAATTCCATCCCAAACCTTAGCTGTCCACGTGCAATGGGTAAGCAAATGGGCACAAGTCTCATCCTCCAAATCGCATAAATCGCAACAAATATTAGAGTGAGCCGGCAGAACCTTGCGAAACACCAAGAAATATTTGCATGGAATGCTCTCGAGAGAAGCCAACCAAGCGAAGCATTGTATTTTAGGTGGAATAAACGGTATCCAAATAAGCTTTGAGCAAGCAACACGGAAGTGCGATTCCGAGCCATACTAGATATTAAATACTTTAGAGGTTGTGAATTTACCGGACTTCGAGTTCCTCCAAATTTGACGATTGCCCAATTAACTATTATAACTTTATAATATTTACACTAATTATGAGGTGATGACACTTCATTTAAAATCATGGATCCGGACGGGTCGCTCAGCTCCCACAAATTCACTTGGGTGGGTATAAGTGAAATTTGATGAGGTGTCATCACCTCATTGGCTTGGTTAAATTACAACTGATATAAAATTATATCAGTCAACTGATACACATTTTACTCATATATATATATATAAAATAAGAACAAGAGAAATTAGCTAGTTAATTGGAAGAAACAAGAATTTGATATGAGCAACACTTGAACAAATGCCCAAATTAGAAGACAAACCATGTAAGATTGATGGACTTCAACAGAAGACATGAATCTACTAAAAGAACACGATGAAACTAATTATATTTGAGGTATGTCTTGTGTGGTACATAAATTCACATGCTCGATTGATTTAATACAATCTAGCTAGCACGTGTACAAGAGAAACTACTACTCTTTTAATCATTGATAATTAATTATTTGTTAAAATGTCGGCGCGACTAGAAAAGTCATATTCACGTGGAGCATGCTACAATTAATACAAACAAGAATTTAAGTTGGGCGAAAAATTGATTCAATTATAAGTATCTAGCATATCTTTGAATTGTCGTTTGTTATAAGTTGGTACATTTTCACAAGCTCAAAAGTAGGTATAGCAGGTTTTTCAGTTAATAGATCGATCAATGTCACTAAAGAATTTTATCATAACTCGCTACATTTCTATATTCAAAAGTAGGTCTAATTGAGTTTCAGTTAACAAATCAATCAATTTCACTACAGTATTTTATTGTTTGTTTCTAAATTTGTCGTGACTATATCGAATAAATGAACCATATGTAGGTCTTTTCTTCTGTCAGATTAGTTGTTTATTTATAAATTTGTCGTATACTATAACGAATAAATGAACACGTGCTCTCAATCATTGAAGTATTAAAATCTTTTATTAACACAATGATATCATGCATGAAAATAAACTCCATTAGAGTTTGGTGCACACCTAATAATTACCCATCTTGCACATAGCCAATTGCTCATATTTTCCCCCACATATACCGTATAACAAGTTAATGATTTTTTATTTAAATATTTGATAAATTTTTTTATTATGATGTAAAATAAATATATTTTGGACAAATGATATAAATTAAATATTTATGTGTTCACATAAGGGTGAAATAATATTATGAATTTGTGTCAGTAAAACGGTCTCTTCTTGTTACTTTCACTCGTACATCATTTTAATATAGTTTTTTTTAAATAAAAAAATTTACTCTCATTTTAATATAGTTAAAATTAATTGAGTGGCTCATTTCATCTTATTTTCATGTGTTCTTATATCATAACCACTATCTATGTGCATATTATCCAGTTTCATATTGTGAAATAGGGGAGATATATGTCATGTTCTTATACATAATGTACAACACAAATGGAACTTTTTTTTCTCATTAACATCCAAAAATTGAACAATAAAATCAAAGACAGTATTTTTAATCAAATTGGCCGTTCACAATTGTATATAAATCAAACTAATTTTAACTTAATTAAAACAAAGGTTATGAAAATAAAATAAAGTTGATGATATATATTGTGTACTGGAAATGGAGGTTTTCATTTCTGTCTTCCATAAATGTCCTTTCGGCTGCATATATATTTGTATATATGTTACATATTATACGATAATTTCAAGGTTGAAATGAAACCATCAACATATTAATCTGCATTATCCATATATATAAGTTGATTATAAATCTATTCAACAAAACAATAAAGATAAAAAAAAAAAAAAAAGACACAGAGTTGATTAATTATGAGAACTGAAAATACATTTCCAAATAGCAATTCCATATTGCATACATATCACATCGATTCATGCATCATAACATTTCAACACAAACTGCGAATTAACATTAAAACTAAAACTAAGAAACCACTTAAGCAATTTATTAAGAACACTAATTATTATAAGCTAGCCCTTCAAAACCAAAGCTTGAGCTCCAGGTCCACCTTCGGTTTAGCCTGTCCACGACCCACCACCGCAGCTGGTGGCGCCGGAGGGGCCAACCTAAGCGTGGTCTCCGGCGCCGGCGCCAAGATGATCTGCGGCGGTGGAGCCAGCTTAAGCCACTGCGTGGCCTCCCGAGGGACATATGGGACATATGCATGCATGTCCCTCGGGGATGGAGGCGGCGGAGGTGGTGGCGAAACCGCCACATATGAGTACATGGGCCCACCTCGGCCGCCTCCGATGAGGGCTGGCCTCTTGATCAAGAAGCCTCTCGCAGCAGTGACACCCAATATTTGCTGGTTGCGCCTCTCCTTGAGCCATTGCCGGTACCTCTTGCGGATAGAGATTGGGACAGTTTGATCCGAGTCAGTGCTCTCAGAATCCGACATGATTTTATGTGACAAAGATAGAGAAAATTATATGTTTTTTGTAATGATGAATGTGAGGAACAATTAGGGGTTATTTATAGGACAATGTTGGGGAGGTAGGGTTGATTTTTTTATTATAAAAAAATGTTTGTGAGATGGGTCAGATTTTGCTTTTGGAGGAGGAGAAGAAAATAAACGTGATTTTCTTTTTTTCTTTTGAGTGAAACGTATGGTCTTTTTGTCATTAATTTTATAATTTGAAACCTTGGTGATTATCATGAATAAAATAATCATAAAGTTTCTCTTTTTTTAGGGTTTCCATTGGGATACTATCGACCCAAAGAACCAGTTAGAAATAGATTTAAATAGAAAGTTATTTGTGTGATTCAACACATTCAGAACATTGTAGAAAAACACATTTTTTTTATTTATTTTGCTTTATATTTGCACATTTGAATTGTCTTAAATCCTAATTATGTTTGTAATTGGTAAAATAACTGATCCAAGTGTGTGTTTTCTAAAAGCTAAACAAGATCTTTTTTATTCAAAATCCAATATCGAACAAGACTAAGAAGGATCAAAATATCGCCTCAAACATAGATGTCTAATTAAGTAGCATAGCTAGCTCATGATCCACTCAATCCTAGAAGCTATTAACATAAAAGAAAAGTGTTTCTTTTTTATATATAAGCAAGTGATAACTTTTATCATATGCGTCCGGAGGCGTGAATAAAAGTATAAAGAAAATGACCCGAGCCTAAATCAAGCATGAGATAGGACACCGGTCACCCAAAAAACAAAAAGGCGAAAACTACTATGAAAGAGCTAACAATAAAGAGATAGACCAAAACCCCTTAATGATAGCGAAATTATGCTCATTGATGAATGACTAAAGCGTGAACTAGAGGTGAGACGGACCCTCTTATGATGCACCAGAGCGTTTCTATGACTCCAAGACATAACACGAGACACCGACGCACAGTTTCAGATCAGGTGTTGTTTTCAGCTTCGGTAATCCAAAACTTCTTAATAATAGCCCTCTCTATTGAAAGACTAAACCATTTACAATTATTCACTAACAAGCCCACCCCACTCGAATGTAACCCCCAATTTTTTTTTTATAGCATTGATAACTTATTGAGCATTTGACTTAAAAAGAGACAATTGCATCACTCTTTTTATACAAAGCTCGATTTTGATTTCTTCTGAATTCCTACAACCATCTGTTGTTATCGAGCTTACACCACCTCACTCATTCTACATAGTGTGTACTTAGACGTATTCTTAATGACTTGTTTAAGAACTAGTATTGCATTTGAAATGTTGTTTTTGAGTTAAATTAAGTGTTTTAGTAATCTTCATGTTTTTTTTAAAAGGTGAAAGCAATACTGAATTTGAAGCAAATCAAATAACATACATACAACATGAGATGTCAAATGACAACTTTTACATTGTCATTTGAAATTCCATAATTTTGTAACATGTATATTTGTATTTGAAATACTAATATTTTAAATCTCAAATGTTGAATTTAAATGGAATCCATATTTTTCAAACGTAATCTAGTTCAATTAGGAAACTTTTCTTCTATAAACCCAATTGAACACATCACTTGACATAGATTTGGAGTTGCTACTTAGATTCATTCAAAATTTAAATCAACTCTGCAAAATATTACCCTAAAAAAAAACTTAAAGAAAATGAGAAACCAAGAGGTCTCTTTATTGGAAAACTTGTGGACTTTACCGCGTGTGGTTTTATTAAAACAAACGGTGAGCAAAATGAGATTATTAGCACCACAAAATAAGTACACTTTACATGCAAAACCAAAAGGTAATTAAATTAAATGTCTTTGCTTATTGACTACTTGCAATTCGTTGCTTTTTCTTCTTCTTTTTCTTCTTCCACGCAATTTTCACCATTGCATTTGCACCGCTTCAATTTGTAGCCCAAAAAGAGACCAACATTAAAAACAATAGAAAAAATAAATTGTACACATTCCAAAATAATTCTCCATTTTTTTTAAATAAATTTTCTTCAAAATATAGATAACGTTTTTGAAATTAGAAGAGTATTGTATGTTTATCATAAGAGTGCTATAAAATTGTGCCTAATTTATCAATTTCTATAAATTTCTTGCAATAGTGGGGAATTAGCCAAGTTGTTGATTCTGTGTTAATTAATCCATCTTGATTACATGATTAGCATCTATATATGGAAGGGAGATTAAGTTCTAGAATACAATTTTTTTTCTTTCGATGAAGATACACACAAAAAACAATGAAGAAGACTGATGAAATTGGATATACATATATATATCTTACAATTAAGAGAGAGACATAGATAGGTTTAATGACACAGTTAGGCACTACAACAAGAGATGATGATATAAAACAAAAACAAAAGATAAACAAACTTATAAAGGAAAATCTATAAAGGTAGTGTACACAACCACTACTTAATTAACTACCTTAGACCCTAAATTACATCCTTTTTGTGATTCACTTTAACATCTTAACAAAGTACAAATACCAACACAATTAGCATCACCATTAAAACAAATTACTAGTAGTTTTTTTTTCTTTCTTTTTTTAAATTTAGGTTTAGGTAAAATTATAAAAGACACTGGTTGTTGCAGTCCATACACATATATAGGCTATGGCATCGCCTAGAGCTTCAAGTTGAAGTCCGGGTGGTTCCGATTGCTGGTCTCTGGAAACAAAGCCAATGTAGAAGAAGCAGCTCCTTCAAGCTCACGAGCCTCTTCTGCTAAAAAAGCCTCCAATTCAGCCCTACCCGGAAGCAGATTCAGCTCCTCAGCCTCACCAACACCACCTTCTGGCTCAACCGGACCACCACCAAATGGCACCCCAAATATAACCACAGAACCACCACCACCACCCTCAGAAACAACATAACCGTACACCGGCAAGGCCAAGTGGTCATCTTTCTGGCCGCCGGAAACACCACCAGAAGTGCCAGCCTCAGAGCTAAAAGTGGTGGTGGACCTGGTGGTCACCTTCTTTTTGCCCTTGCCCTTGGCCTGTTTTGTAATTTTCTTCCCTTTGCGGCGGCAAGGCAGCTTCTTTTTCAGGTCCAGTACTTGCTTCTTGTTTTTGGTTCTAATGATAATCTCCTCCAGTTCGGTGTTGGTGTTGGTGTTGGTGACGTCATGATTCCGGTGAGCGTTTTGGTGGCCACCCAGGGCCTGGGAGGTGGGGAAGGTTTTGGGACATTTGTGGCAGACATGGAAATTTGGAGGGTGGAGGGTGAGCAATGCACCTATGTTCCAGGTCCTTCTCCTCCTCCACCTCTTACTAGTCATGTTGTTGAAGCTCTTGTTTTTGTGTTTTTTGGGTGGAGAGGTTGATGATGATGATGATGATCCTGAGGGGCAGATGGATTGGCCTTGCATGGTGAAGTTGAACATTTTGTGATTGGTTTAAGTTTAGATAGCTAGCAGGAGGTGTTGTGGTTTAGTTGGTGAAGTGAAAGGGTCTATTTATACAAGGTTTCTTGGTGGATACAACGTTGTTTTGTGATGAAGGAAAGTTAGGGGATCAAGACTTGCATGCGGAGATGAGTTGTGGATGTGACACTTGGTGGATCGGACCGATTCCTAAGTAGATACCCTTTTTCTTTTGAGTTACACAAAGAGAGACCATGATCGAAAGATAGATGAAGAAATTCCCGTCTCTTTAGAATTAGGTTTAAACTACAAACAAAATAATTAGTTTTGATTTAGTAGCCAATGGAGGAGACATCGTCAAACATCGATCGTGTGAATGATTTATTTCCCATAATGAAAATACGAGTGTCTCAGGATTCATTTTGGAGCTAGACGAGATTTTGTAAATATGGAACTCCGTATTGTAGCTCTTCCCGTGATTTCACATTCCGCTTTCATATACGTAGCATCTTTAATTTTATGAAAATGACAATTGAATTGTTCTCCGAACAATTTGCATTTACTTAATTTAACACTAATTAAGATTGATGAATATATCTTGATTTGAATGGAATGTCGCTCTATCTCAAGCTTAAGTTTTATGTATACAGTTTTTTAAACTTGTAATTGGTTATGCTACTTCAAGAAACTAATTTTAAAATACAAATTGATCTTAACTATTAAGAGAGAGGAAAAAATAAGATTGAATCCAAATATTGAAGCTACACTCATGAATGACCCTTAATTATCTTCTTTCCTACTCTTAGGTATGAAACTATGACCAAAGTGTGTAGATGAGTCTCATTCTCCATTCCTTCAAGCAAGACACAAACTTGATATCAAAATTCAGGAGAGTTTTCATGTTGCGTACCCTAAATTCATTATAAAAATGAAAATAAATGCGAGCTATCCTATAAATAGAGTATGAGATCAGGTGGAGAGAAAATTATAAACTCATTCATTATTATACATTTAATATATGAATATTTTGTGTGTGTAAATCACATGAATAATTCTGCTCGAAGTTCCGTCAAAATTAATGTTCATCGCCATTTTTCATGAGTGAGTCTAGTGGAGGTCGAAATCGAGAGTTATTCCCATATACGTTACCAATCTTAGATGTACTTACTAATGCATAAAGAGACATCTAAAGGACAAGAGATAATTACTTTTGATCAATCAAAAAAATTCCGGGTCAACGAATAGTATATGTGCACTTGTCTGTGTACCGAGAGGTTCTTTGATAATCTCATAAATCAATAGAGGAAGAGCTAGTTTTGCTTGCCCAAAAACATGACATCTTTGCAAGTTTGAGCCTTAGGCAGCATTGTAAAGTTCATCGCGTTAAAATAATGTTATTAATGTTTCTATTTTGAGTATGAATATTCACCCGTGTATCTTCGGGACAATGCGTTGTAGCAAACTTAAGTAATAACGGTTATATAAAAGCAAAAGTTTTAGAAAAGTCGGATTTATTTTGAAACGGAAGAAGTGTAATACAATATACCGGAGATGATGTCATTAATGGGTTGATAGCATACCTCACCTCTCTCCTTGGCTTCTGTGGCCGATAACGCTAAAGCAGGTGATTGGGCCGAGTAGTTAACACAAACGTTCAATCACAGAGCACATCAAAAATCAATCAAATAAAAAGAAAAAACAAGAAAAAAGGGTTAAATTCAACGAATTTGAATATGTTTACAACACGTGCCCAAAAGCTTATTAACGGCGTTACTTACAACATTACTGATACCTCATCACAGACGGAACAAGTTGCTTCATGTTCGCCGCGTGTAGGAGAAGATGGAACACGTGGAACATCTCCGATGATGTCATGTCATGCACGTGCCGGGGTTGCCATTATTTTATGGCTAACTATATAACGGCTTTAGGTCACGTGTTGCATATACATTGGACGGAATCTGACACTTGAACAAACTCCCACCGCCGGGCTAATGAATGACGCCATGTTTTAAATTTTAAATTTTGATTTCACTTCGTTAAATTTCATTCATGCTCAACTAAATAAATTAGTTCTCCCATTTTAATCTAAGGTTGGATTTATGATTTTTGTTTATGTTTTTTATAACAATAGGAGGATTACTCTCCCGTATTAACCTAAACTTCACCTCATATCATCGACAGAAAAACTCAAATAAAATTTTTTAAAGATAATCCAAAATGTGTTAACGGCTTAAAACAACATGCCGGTTGAATTTATAATTGTTAATGAAATGTCATCGTCTTTGAGTCGTGGGTGGGCCACAATATGCATGGGCCCATCTCACTCTTAAAAAAGTACAACTAGTCTTAGCATCTGATTTTTTGTCATTGCAATCTTGAATAACATCTAAAACATCTGAAATGTTTCTGAAAACAAGATCATTGCAATCTTGAATGTATCAAGTTACAAAAAAATTAATAATAAAAAATTGAACGCAGAAGTTTTGCGTGATCAACAAGCTTAGCAAGAGCAATCCATGATCAACGAATCATTCGGACCTTCTCCTTGGAATTGTGTTGCAGATTTGCGGTCAAGACAGTCAGGGAACTTGAATGGAAGCCTTGTCAATGGCTTATCATCATCAGGTGAAATTCCTTGACATGCCTGACCAAATGTGTACCCCAGAGCAATTGCTACCGGAACAGCTACTGCATTCCCAACCTGCATGTACCTGCATATCGACACGAAATGGGAAGAGATTCACACAAGTTGCAATGTAATCTCTACAAATAATCATGTGACTCATTAAACATACCTCTCCTTGACAGGTCCACAAAGTTTATAGCAGTCAGGAAACCCTTGTAACCTTGCATTTTCACGTATTGTGAGGACTCGATCTTGCATTGGGTGAAGGATTACCTATCCAGGGATTTAGTGTTCATGAGTAACCTTTTTTTTTTTTCCTTAAGACATGTAGTTGAAGTCTTCAACTTGAAGATTATAAATATGTGAATACGAACCTGGTTGTGAGGTTCTGCTCTTGTTACTACGGTTCCCACAACGTGATCCCACCACAAGCGCCCAAATGGCCTATAATTTAGTTAACATATCAAAAGATTGTTCAAGCATAACATAGCAACTTACTAGTACTAATATAGAACACATGTACAGAGAGCACTTACTTTGGTGACTTGCCACCAACAAACGACATGGCATAATCAGGAACCTAAAAAAATGGAGAGCACGTCAGACCAGGCTACCTTTGAGAAAGAACATGACTACTAAAAGGAATCTTGGACACAATGTAGTACCAAAGGTTTCCCAGAAGGAAGCAGCACTCTTTCCACTGATGAATCCCATTCAACCTTGTTGTCCAAACCAACTATTACACCAGGGAGGTCCCTAAAATTTGCACCCTTTAAACAAAACAAATATCAGTTAAACATGGAAATACTAAGAGGGAAAATTAATACGAATCTTAAATCAGAATATATAAATGTCTTAATACCTTTCTTTTTGGAATATGGCACACTCTACCATAATCATCCTCATTCAATTGCAAAGGTCGATGATCATACAGCACACGATGTTGAATATTTTCTTTGACATCCACAAACCCTACTATTTCTGCAAAGTAAAAGAACTTGCCGATGTATTATATTCATGTCACTACTTTAACAACAAAAATATGTCAGTTTTCCATGAGAGGAAGTAGTGGCATTATATTTTGTTTTTTAACATAGTAAAATAATACCCAAAAAAATTGAAATACAATACAGTATAATACATGATAGTGTAAACATTGCAATGACAAGGAGAAATAGTCTAGGAAGGGTTCAAGCCATTATCAGTATGAAAGTAATGCCCAAAGAGCTAAAGTCTACTTATTTTACCTTGCTTTCTCAAACTAATAAACTTTTGAAATTCTGTTTGTGAAGCTCTCCCATACTGCATTTCATCTTTGGTTTCATCATTTAAAGCCTAGAATGATACAACAAGAAAATTCAATTACATATGGGAATGAATTGTACTATTTTTTGTTCCAAACAAATAAAAATAAACATACAGGAGGAAGATCTGATATTGCATCACCAAGATAGAGAGGCTTTTCCAACTGATAAGTATTACTTTCGTCATAGGCCACGGTAAGTTCCTGCATTGACAGAAAATAATCATACATTAAGGTTTATTAGAACTCAATATAAACACATGTACCATTTGGATTAGAATTTTCATTCCAATTCTATAAATAAATAAATAAATAATCCAAACGCTTCCACAATTCATACCTCAAATTCAGTAGGTACACCCCCTTTTAAAACAGCCTCGTGAGTTGGAAGTGGATAATTAGGCAATTTCTGAGAATGAAACAGAAATAGGTCACATATAATGAAACTAAATATTGATGGTGTGCATATAAGATATAACTTATTTCAGCTTGCCTGCTCAGGACGAGCACCCCACAAGAAGACACGCATACGAAATTGAGGAAGCCCATAAGCTCCCGCAGCCATCATTCCAAGGCGTGCTTGATAGTTCATAGAAACAAGCCGTGCTATTGCATACCTCCCCAAAAACGCACCAGCAAACTTTAATATGTCAACTACGTTCTCCATTAAAATGTATGTAGGCTTAAGAAAATCTATGATATCCATAAACACCAGAAGCTGGCGGTTCTTTACATCTTTCAGAGGATCTGTCTTATTTCTAAACCTGTTAAACCCACTAATTCCTTGGCAAGGGGGGCCTCCACATATGAAGTCAACTTTCCCCTGACATATGACAAAACACATATCATTCTAAATAGAACGCAAGTGCAAAACACTAAGGATGGATATCTTAGTGAGAGGGATAAAATGGCAATAACATCATACTAGAGCAAAAAACTTACAGGAAGAGGCAAAACGTTTGATCGATATCCTTTTGTAACAAAGTCTTGAATCCTCTCTTTACATTTACTAATGGAAAATATAAAGGCACATTATACACGGTCATCAAATATGTTAAGCAACAAGAAAAAGAATAAGTATAGACAGTGATTAAAAGTCACTGACGTCTGAGGCGCGAGGCTCATTTACAGATAATCAAAAACTTGAAATTATGCTACTTCAATGAGGCACTGCTAAAGCACAGCTCCATTGACTTTTAGCAAAAGAACCATGTTATGTTTATTTAAAATCTTCATTTACGATCTTAAATAAGGATACTTATAATGGTGAGTGGTGACTTTTCATGTTTCATAGTCTCAAGTTACAAGAACAAAATTAATTTGTCTTGTAAATCAAGACTTTGAATAAGAAAACTCCATTTTTGGATTCCATAATTGTGTAGTTGAGTGTCAACACTTGTAACATAATTCATAAAAGAGGTTGAAGAACCAGCTTAGAATTAGCAGGTTACAAGAATATCATGTTTGAAGAATCTCTTTGTAACACAAGTTGATCCATATAAAGAAGACGAGTGCTTTGAGGAACATGATAATGATAGAGGATACAAATTTAATGATAATGATAGTGTTGGAACATCTCCTTCCAGATCATATAAAGAAGACGAGCGCTTTGAGGAAGAAGATAATGATAAAGGATACAAATCTATTGACAGGTTAGATGATGATGATGATTAGGTTTATTATCTCAATGATTATTAATACATTTTGAACTCTTGTTAACATATATTGATCATGTTTATGTTTATGTTAAGATTTATAAAAAATATTAAAGTGTGCCTCACTGTGCACCTCACACTTTTTACAACATTTAGTAAAGCTTATGAAAACTAGAGTGTATACCTCAAACCCTCGTATGGTTCCCAAGTATCCTCACTAGGCCCATATCCCTTCCAGCGTACCTTAATAATTTCATACATAGAACGTGAAAAATAAGTCACTGAATTGACAAAGCAGAATATTGGAGAAAAAAAGGTTGCTCAAGAAAAATTGTTGTATCATAGATATTCAGACCTAATGGGATTATGTTTACATGCTCCTGTATGCATATATGTAGTCACTAGTCACTATCAATCGCTTTTCGTTTGAACAAAATAATAGGATCTTTTACCTACTATAGTTTATTCATGCAAGCCTGTAGACCCTACTTTCAAAACTAATCAGTCTTTAAGTGCAAGTGACATCTAGAAACAGGTTACAAGTTTTTCTTCTAGTGCTTGCATAGTGAATTGAAGAACAAAATTTCATGTGCAGTAATGAGTTGCATCTTTATTTGAAAAGCCATCATGAGTTTAACAACCAACTTATGCAAAAATCATTTGAAAGCTACTAGACAATAATTTTGGCAATATGATCATCTGAAATATAATATACATGACCTAAATATGCAAGCATGCATTACTACATAACACTAAAATTATAAAGAGATATACAAAAGCAAACAGAAGCTTGTATCGGTATTTGATAAACTCTGTAGGCAGAAACTCTTGTACCTTAAAGTGTAAACCAGATTTTTTTTGCTTATTAGGGTCACCATAGCAAACAGCTAACAACTTCCCCACTTCAAACTCTCCTTTTGGAACTGGGGAGCCATTGTCTTCTTCATCACTCTCTGCATCCAAATCTCCTCTTGTTGAGTAATGTGAGCCCAACAACAAGAAATCATTGCACAACTTCTTCCATTCTATCAACAAAGATAGAAAATCTTCTGCTGCTTCATTTCTAACCTGATAATCATTCCCAATACATGTTTACAATATCAATGAAAACTTTATGAAGATATAATCTTATAAATTAAACGATTTAGGAAATGTGTAAATAAATGACCCTACCTCAGTTTCAGGATGATTCATTTTGAGGCTTTCACAAGCATGGGGGTTAATGTCAACAGCCCACCTCTGCCAACAACCATGTACATTCAATTAGTCCATTCAAACTTAATTGATGTATGTTTGAGAATGGTGAAACTTCAAGTAAATTGGCTTACAGTGATAAGTTTCACTCCAGACAAATCTGCACCCATGCAAAGACCAGTAGACATGGCCCCGCATCCAGAATATAAGTCTAGTAATGTCATCTCGTTTTTTTTAGAAGAATCTGAAGTACTAAGACTACCACCACCAACAATGTTGTTAGAAGCAGAATCACTTGAAATGGTCGATGATACATTGCTCGGTGTCCCAGGTTTCTCTAGCGTAATCAAAATGAACCACAATAACTTTACATATAAAAATTAAAATCAAAGGTGAAATTAAAATATTTGAATAAAACTAGAAGGTTGAAACAATCATTATAAGGAGTTTCACATTATAGTCCGAACGAATCAGTAAAACATACCTGAGACTATGTTCGCAAATGTCAAGTGTGGCAACTTGTATGTCATATCATAATACAAATCACAATCTTGGATTGTTTTCTCCTTTGCAACCAAGTCCAACTGTAGTGACAAGTTAATCATTTATTACTATTCACACCAATATAAAAAGAAGGGAATTACACCAAGTAAGGAGGGGAAAAATCAAGACTAAGTGATACACATACATTTGGAGAAACTTTAGCAATATTTATTTTAGATATTATGCAATTTAGAGGATTGTCGTCTGTTATTTGTGATAAAAATACTCGTCTGGAGTCAATAAGGTCCGCGTGGTCTTTGATAACCTAGAAACATAAAACACTTCCAAGGTCAGAAGATAAAAGGTTGCTACAGATAATAACAAACAGGCGACGTGGTATGCTTGTCTCACTGTGTCTTCCGCTCTATAGAACCACTGAGCTCTAAAATATGGTTCTCCCTCTGTATTTTCAAATAGCTCCAAGATCCTTGCTATGTAATTTGGTTTTCCATCCTCAGCCTGAAAACAGAAGTGACAAACCAAGATGAAAAATCGAGTATGCATCACTGGTAACCGAACACTCCAAAGGGTTAAATGATACGTATGTATTAATATTGACCGACATTTTAAAAATCTGTTGATATGTAATTTGCCCCTAGTAATACGTTATTAAGTGGATGTTATCGAAATTTAAACAAAACTATTGCATTAGTGGCTTCCAATTTGTGTACTCAAATGGGTTTCATTCGGGAAAACCCTAATTGTCAAGTAACTGAAGTCACCATTAAGAGTTCATACTTCATAGGGTCCATGAACCATGAAATTCATGGAATTAACAATGCTATTTTCGCTCCAGTTAATACTAACTGAATATTCATGGAGAATTCAGGGTATTTTAACAATATGTTAAACTGAGACCTCACAATGCATCTCTGTGAACACACAGATAGTGAAAGATCTGACCTTGCAATAAACATCATCTCCAAGGTTGAAGTTGTTTCCATCAACAATGGCTTCCTTGTAGTGGCATCTAGCCAATTCCCCATCATCACTACACAACCCAAAAGCACACAAAAAACAACCCATATTGGCCATAATCGCAAACCAAACGCAAAGTATCAGGAAGTAAAGAGAGAAATTTAGCTCACCCGTTGCTAGTCCCAGGTACAACCCCATTGCTCTGAAGAAAAAAAGAAAAGAAAAAAAAAAGTGTGAACCAAGCAGAGCTTAAACCTAAAACTGAACCAAAAATGAAAAGGTGGTATTTTTTTCCATTATACCTTAGATGGATAGCGGTGAGGCCATCTCGCTCGTGCCTCGGCGATGGGGATGGGGCTTCCGACGAGAACGGCGTCGGAATCAAGATCTGATACAGCGGATCTCTTCGCCGGACTCGATAGAAGAGACACTGGCTCTTCCTGCTGCGGGCTGTGGTCCTCTTGATCTATCTTTTCTTTTTTAGCGACGTGATCGGACGACGGCAGGGCCTGATATTTCCTCTTCTGCGATCGGCCCATCTCCGGCGAGCAGAGACAGAGAGTCGTGAAAGGAAATTGAAGGTTGAAATTTGAAAAAGAGTCGCAAAAATGGAATGGCTTTTGTTTTCTCGTAGGGATTTTATAAAGGGGCGGGAAAGTTTAGTTTTTGACTTTTCTGTAGGTATTGACCTATTTTCGACTCTAAAATATAAAATATGTGCTTACGTAGTCTTTAGAAGAAAAAAAATTAAATATATATATATAT